>VZTF01005238.1:823555-963119 GCA_013397755.1 Cnemophilus loriae
CCGCAGCATCAAAGCGCAGCCCGGCGGAGCGGTCCTGCAAGGGCGGTAGGGACTAAAGAAGGAAAAAGGGGGAAAAAAAAGAAAAAAAAAGAAAAAGAGGCAGAAACAGGTCCCAAAGAATTTTAAAAATTAAAAAGGGAAAGAGGGAGAAGCCGGCGGAGCACCCCCTGCCCCTCCCGGGGCTCCCGCCCCCGGGGCATCCCCGGTGCGAGGCGTGCGCGGGGGCGGCTTCAGCGCGGGCGGGGGAGGGAGGAGGGGGTGCGTAGATCGGCGCTGGTGAGGAAAATTAAATTATTATATTTTTGGGGGGCCAGGATTTATTTTTTGCGCCCTTCTCGCGGCATCCCGCGGCGGCTACAGAGTTGCCAGGACCTTATCAAAGGGAAGCGATCGCAGCCGCCGCTCCGCCGCCTTAAAGGCGCAGGCGCCCCTTTTCCTGCGCCGCCCCGCGCAGCGCCCGCGCATCCTCCGCGCATCCCCCGCACCTCTCCGCGCATCCCCTCGTCCCCTTCTCCAGCCCACCGCAGCGCTGCAGGGCGGGGGCTACTCCCCGGCATTAAAAACTTTGCGAAAAGTTTTCATGTCGGGGAGAAAACGGGGCGGGTCTCCGTATTATTATTATTTTATACATACACATACATATATATCTAAATAATCCGCGGGCCTGTTTTCGCTCTGCAGGCTAATTAAACAATCCCTGATTGCAATAGAACTGGCACAGCAACCAAAGCCCGGCCGCAGTTGTGTTCCCATCTCCCGCCCCAGCTGTTAAATATTAACCAGGCACGGAATGGAGGGTTTGGAACTTCATACAAAAGGTTTTAATTAGGGGTTGGCCCCCAAACCTGCCCTCCAGATCCAAGGAGCCTCCTGCCCTCCTCCTCCTCAGCCCGCTCCGAGGCTGGACCCGGGGGCTCCACAGTTCCCCCACCAGGAGCTGCCCCTCTGTCCAGAGCCCACCTTGGTCCGGCTGGCAGAGCTGATGGGGTCAAGCTCGGCTTGGTTTTTATCGTTATTATAGAATCACAAACTGGTTTGGGTTGGAAAGGACCTTCAAGATCATTCCACCCCCTGCCATGGTCAGGGACACCTTCCACTATCCCAGGGTGCTCCAAGCCCCGTCCAGCCTGGCCTTGGGCACTGCCAGGGATCCGGGGGCAGCCACAGCTTCTCTGGGCACCCTGTGCCAGGGCCTGCCCACCCTCACAGGGAAGGATTTCTTCCTAATAATCAATGTGACTCTGCCCTGTGTCCATGTGCAGCCGCTGCCCCTTGTCCTGTCACTGCAGGCGGGGCAGGTGGCAAAGCCTTTGGTGAAAGGAACGGCCCCTTCCACGTTTGCTGCGCCTGAACATCACCAAGGCACCTCCTGGGAAACGCAAACACACAGTGCAGCCCCTCACTGGCCCAGCCCTTGTCCCCAGGCCGTGGGGTCACACACTGCCCTGTCCCCACCTCTGGGACACGCTCCAGAGCTGCCCATCCCAGCCAGCAAAGACACCCAGAGCCCTGGGAACCGGGGCCCAGGTGGAGCCTGCTCCCAGCTCCGGGAACCGGGGCCCAGGTGGAGCCTGCTCCCAGCGCCGGGAACCGGGGCCCAGGTGGAGCCTGCTCCCAGCTCCGGGAACCGGGGCCCAGGCGGAGCCTGCTCCCAGCCCCAGGAACCGGGGCCCAGACGGAGCCTGCTCCCAGCGCCAGGAACCGGGGCCCAGACGGAGCCTGCTCCCAGCGCCGGGAACCGGGGCCCAGACGGAGCCTGCTCCCAAGCACAAGGAACCGGGGCCCAGGTGGAGCCTGCTCCCAGCCCCAGGAACCGGGGCCCAGCCGGAGCCTGCTCCCAGCGCCGGGAACCGGGGCCCAGACGGAGCCTGCTCCCAGCGCCGGGAACCGGGGCCCAGGTGGAGCCTGCTCCTAGTGCCAGGAACCGGAGCCCGGACGGAGCCTGCTCCCAGGACCGGGAACCGGGGCCCAGGTGGAGCCTGGTCCCAGTCCCGTGGCTGGTCCCAGGGCCTCACCCCTCTCCCTCCTGCCCTGCACCCTCCACAGAAAAGGGAAATCCCAAGGGAACAACAAGGCACACCAGGGAAGCTCCATTGCTGGTCCCAGGGTCTTAACCTGATCCTAAATGTGCGTTCAGAAACCAGGATCATAACCACAGACTTGTCCCTCTCCCTTCCCACCCTTCTCTGTATGGAAGAGCTGTTGGTTTGCTCTATCTCTAAACCCAGAGCTTGGATTCACCCCACGGCACAGAGCTCCCGTTCCTCCTGCTCCAGGCCCTGCTCAGCCCCCTCTTCACCAGAACAAAAAGCAAACACTCCAAGACACTGAGTGTCGTGGTGGCCCTGGACATGACATCCTTCAAAGCCACAATTTTGTCATCCATCCAATGGCTGAATCCATCTGGGAGCCTCACACAGCAGCACGGAGCTGACCTGGGCTAATAAAGAAATAACACGCGGGTGAATTTGTTGTTGCTGCCCCATTACACATCTTCCAGGCCTTCCTTCCCACCACTGGGCATGGAAAGCAAATGTCCTGCCAAACACACGAGCTGAACAGTAAAAGCCCTTTCTAGGCACAACAAGCAGTTATGAATTATTAGGATTATTAATATTTTTGCTGCTCAGGATGCCAAATATCGATGTGCCGTGATGCCAGGTGCTACTGAGCCATACCAAATGGTCCTTTCCTGGACCACAGAACGAACAGCCTGTGTCCCTCTGGGCCCCTTGGGACAGTGACAGTTGTGTCACTTCCAGCCCAGGACCTCCAACCAGCAGAAGGTGACTTGACCACCTCTTTCTCCTTACAATTTTCTTTGAAACAATGTTGGATAAAAACCTCTCCGAGCCCCATTTACTGCTGCAGCACAGAAAATTAAGCCATTATAATGGAGGCTGAAAACCTCGGACTCGTTCCCTTTGGAAGAAAATCTCATTAAGTCTCATTCATCCTATTTCATAAAAATGTCATTTAACATTCCAACTGGTTCTCTCCAAATCTCGTTGTGCAATAACACTACCCTGCTCAGATGCCCTGGGAGAGCAACCCAGAAACTCAGACAGGGACTTAATTCACCAAATGACCGGGGATTGCACGTGCAGAAGAGCAGCCCACCCAAACACCTGCCGAACTCACCATCCTCTTTCTGCCAGCCACCAGAAGGGGACACTTAGGGAACAAAACGAGGGGAGGGCGAGCCCCTGGGGCCGTGGCTTTGTGTGGAGGTGCCCACGGAGCAGCTTGTCCTGCCCAGAGCGGCGGTGGCCCCGTTCATGTTCTGCGTGTCCAGTCAGGGAGTCTATTTTCTCCTCCTGCCAACAGGGAAGAGTCACGTAGTGCCTGGGATTTGAAAGCAATCCGATGAACTAGGCAGGCGGTGGCAGGTACAGGAAGGTCTTCCAGAGTTTTCTTCATCTTTAGCAGCTTCTGGAAGTCCTTGTTCGCAGATCTACAGGGAATCTCTGTGTTCAGGTAGCAGCTGCAGTCATCAAGAAAGCAGAGTATCTTTGAATTTCCTTCTGATTTTCCTGCCTAAACTTGAATCTGAATTCCCAGGTTGAACAGAGGGGAAAATTAACTATTTATATTTTATTTGTTAGCCCTTCTGCATCTGAGATAAAAACTCAGTTAAATGAGGGAGAAAAGGACTGCAAAAAGCTGTTTAAAGCTGTGTCCTCCAGCCGTGCTCAGCCCTCCTGGTGCCCAGCAAAGGCCAGACACAGCCTGTCCCCTCCTCTCTGGCTGCTGCTGTGTGTCATGTTCACAGGCAGCAAAGAAGCTTGAAGTCAGATTGTGGCACCAAAAAGGAATAATTTTAGATTAAAAGAATCAGTTCACAGTGAAGCTACACAATAAAAAGAAATTAAATTTCTTTTTCTTCTGCAAGCTTTTTTTAGAGCAGGTAGTAAAAAAAAAAAAAAAAAAAGTGGGAAAGAAAAAGGCAGAGGGGGCTTTAAGGCCTGGAGTGCTGTGGGAGCATTGCAGATGTGCCAGCCCAACCTCCCTGGGCTCATCCTGACTGCACCCAGCTAACCTGGCTCCTGTCTGCCCACCAGGCAGCTGCTTTGCTCCAAAAGAGATGGCTCTGGCTTGTTGTGTCCCTGCAGAACACCAGCTCAGACACCAGCAGTGAGAAGGCTCTGAGGGTTGCACCAGGGCTGTTCTGCTGGTCCCTGAAGGGGCTTTGTGGAGGTGACAGGGGACCGAGAGCTCAATCAAATCAAATCCAGCAGCCCCAGCACATCACAGCAATGCTCACACTGTGCTTGTCAGGAGCCACAAATCCTAAACCAGCGGGCAAAGTCAGAGCCCTTCACTGAGCACAGGGAGGCTCCATGGGCCAGGGAACTGCCCTCTTCGTGGAGAACCTTAAAAACCCTGAGAGATGCCACCACAGCCTGTCCTGCCCTACCAAGAGATGCCACCACAGCCTGTCCAGCCCCCACCACCAGGCCAGAGCACGGTGCTGCTGCTGCTGCCTGACACCGACTCTGCTGATGCACCTCAAAAGTGCTTCCTCTGCTAAAGCCACGGTAGGATCATTGAATCATAGAATCCCAGACTGGTCTGGGTTGGAAGGGACCTTAAAACTCACCCTGTTCCACGCCCCTGCCATGGCAGGGACACCTTCCACTGGACCAGGTTGCTCCAAGCCCTGTCCAACCTGGCCTTGGATGCTTCCAGGGGGTCACAAGGACATTGACGGAAAATAAGGAGGAAAGATGAAACGAGCATGCTGAGCTCCCTCCTCACCATGCACAGCCCCCACTGGGGGTCAAATCCCCTCCAAGACTCCTCCAACCCCTCTCCTCCTGCTCCCCGCTCCATCCCTGTGCCTGCCCTTCCCTGGCCGAGCAGGAGGAGGGCAAAGCCCTATTTACTCTTCCCACCTTGGCAATTTAGACCCCGAGCCAGAGTGGGCCAGGGGCTCAGAGTCTAAACATCATTTTCCCAGCAGGAAAACTTCTCTGTGATGGGCACAGCCCCGGGAGGACCCACAGAGGGTAGGATCCAGGCCCATGAGTGTGGCTGACGCCACCCTCTGTCACCGCGCTCACTGGTGGTCACGTTGATAACGAGATCAAAGGCTTGAGACTATTTCACCAGAAGTGCTGGGAACAGTCTTGATCAAAATAAGAGGAATGCCCTGTATACAGAAGACGTGAGAGGTTTGCAACCCACATGTGAACCTTTGAAGTTATTATCTTTTTTTTATTTTAATAAACTAGTTTTTCATCATTAGTTTAAGAGGTATGAACCTCTTAATGTCCCAATACACTGCAGGCACAGGGTATTATCCACACACAGACATGCTCTTCCAGTGGTGGGGGGGAAAAGCACTGCCAGAGATACTCACAAACAAGACAAGAAAACACACAATTAGTTTTATGGGATTTGAAGTTCATTTCATAAACCGACACACTTTTGTTAGCGAGTATCGCCAGATAAGTCTGATACATTTTCTCTCCTATAATCCTTTTACCATTTCCATTCCCCCCTACAGACTCTTCTCCTTGATGTTTTGTTCAGTGCACTCCCTGCTATCTGCACACGCTTGCCCAGATTTTTTAGACTTGAAAGGGGCACCGTATCAGCACTAACCGTTCCAGGAGAGCTGATAAAACACACACGAGCACTTTGCTATCTATTAACATTTCTGAACTCCTTCCATCACCTGCACAGAATAGTGATTGAAGAGAGGGTGGGGGCAAAAGAGGTAAATGAGGATATTTATGACCAACTTCCCATGACTTATTTTTTTCCACAGCCCCTTCCTCACCATGCACTAACGAGGCATCGCTTTCTCTGCCACCTTTGAGTAACAAGGACACCAGCGCTGCAAGATTCCCCATCCCTGGAAATGTGCAGGGCCAGGTTGAACGGGGCTGGGAGCAACCTGGTCCAGTGGAAGATGTCCCTGCCCACGGCCCTTGAAGGTAACATTTAAATCCTACCGAATTTTAGTCAAATATGGATTTTTTGATGGAAAATTGAGCACTGCTGTGGCTCCCAGGGATGTGCCCGTGATGCCGTGGCAGAACCATGAGTGTGGTTCTCTTGTCAGGTCCGTGATGACCCCTAAAGTCCTGTTCAGGGCCACATTCCTCCTTTTTCCACGTCTAGTCACTGCCTCTGCTAAACAAGGGTGATTCTGGGCTTCATTAGTGCACAGTGCCAAGGAGAAGCTGGCTCTGAAGTGGTTCAAAGCCCAGCTTCTCCATGCTCTAATCCCGTGAGTGAAGACGAAGTGACTTTTAGACACTCCACCACACAAGCAGTCAGCTCTACACAACAACTTGTGAGTGTCCATCACCCTGAGGGGACAAACTGGACACTGGGACAAACTCCTCCCAGAGGTTTTGCCAAAATCATCAGCAGACACCGTGTCTCTGGCAGCCTGGAGCTTTATCTGCCAAACAGGCTCAGGTTTAAGAACTTCCCTTCCAATCTGAGGTGGCTCAGATCCACCCACACGTGCCCTCCTCCTTCCCACCCTGCGCTCCCACATCGCCCTTCTCGGGCACGTGAGGTGCAGCAGGAGGAACGTGGGGAGGTGACAGGAGCATGGCTGCCAGCAGGGCCTGAAGGAGATTCCATTCCATTTTATCATGGAAACAGGAACATTTTTTCCAGGCATGCTCAGGGAAGCCCTTCTCCTGCGTGCACAGAGGGGTGTCCTGGCTCTGGATGCTCGTGGAGGAGAACACGACTTGGGGCTGATGGTATCTTGGCCTGACTGCAGAGGAAGGGAAATATATGATGTGTTACCAGCCTGAACTGATGCGATTTGATTCTGCAATTTAATCTGGTTTGTTTTCTGGCTGGCTCCTACGGTTGTGTAAAAATGGCTCCTTGAAAACCCAACTGAGTATGAAGTGCACTCCCTGCAAATCTCAGCGAGGGGAGGAAATCCAAATGTTTTGAGTTTAACTATTAAACATAGTTTCCAGCTAGTGTGCTCAGAATTTGAAATTAAACAAATGAAAGAAACATGTTTCAATGGTTTTATGTAGGCAATAATGTCATTAACAGGAAATAAAGAAATTGGGCTTTGCAGCTGCAGCATGAAGTTTAACCCTTCCCGTGCAGCTGGGTGCTTGCTGGGCTGCCACTGCCCACTCCCACCCCCGCCTGCTGCTGGCCATCCCAAAAACACCTCCTGGACCCGAATATCCTGATCCACACAGCCCTTAAAGCAGGATGGTAATGGAAAAAGCAGGAGGAGAGACAATGGTTAGGAGAGAACAGGCTTTCCTGACTAGTGGAAAACTTTCAGATCATAAAGTCAAATAAAAGTTTTCACTTCCAGGGGTAAAAAAAAAAACAAACAAACCCCAAGCCCTTTGTCCACGGTTATTTTTAGGTGTGCTGTCAAAGTTGAGTACCCTAAAATTATACCTGCTTTGGTTTGTTTCTGCCTGTCTATTCGATTCTCAGAATTAAGGACAGTGAAGGGTGTGAGATTCCAGCCCCCGTGGTGCTGTCAGAAGCTGGGTGATGCCTCTCACAAGCTGGACCAGTCCTGAGGCCACAAAAAACCCATTAATTTTCTTAAGGATGCCTCTATTTCCAGGTGTGAAATGCAGGCTGGAGTGAGGAGGCTTTGCACGGAGAAAGCCTCACCCCCACATCCTCAGGTCACCCCTCCTGAGCAGCTGTATCCAAACCAGCACCAAATTATTGGTGCCATTTCATCTAAAATCACGTTGCACTGCTCCCTTTTCTTCTGGTTTATCTACATTTCTTTTTAGTGGATTGTATCTTCCTCTGCCAAAGCCCTATTGATTACATGAAAAGGTGTTTTCTTCCACTGTGGGAACCTCCACCATAATCCTTAAATAATTAATTTTGGCAGCTTTGTTTTCCCTTTTCATTAAAAGGAAGGGAAACTTGGTGAGCGTGAGGTCGGTCTCTCTCCTGCCCAGACCCAAAAAAGCTGCTTGGACATACATTTCAGTAATGACTTTTTTTCTTTTTACTAGAAATCTTCATGCTGGGGGAGAGACCATCAAAATACTATTTTAGTCTTTTCTCCTTTTGCTTTCTAATCCTTTCATAGAAGCCTGGAAATTACCCAGTATCCTTTCTCCCTCTAAGAAACTGGGGGGGACTGAGAACTTCATACTGCTGAAACTCAGGAGAAACTGAGGTTATTAGACCAAATCCCCATTTCTGCATCCCCAGTCCCAAACCAGCTTCTGGGCTTTTCCCTCTTTTCCCAGCAGGCCTGAAATTAGAACACTTTAAAAAAAAGAAAAGAAATTGAAAATGAATCTAACTCGAGTCTCCTGTTATTCCTGAGAGCATATTCCAGACCCTTTCACATCACAACTGAGAGTTCCCCCCTCCTTTTTTGGTAGCATTCACAAGTGTCTGGATAATCATTTCCCCAGCAATCCTGATCCTCCAAGAGCCCTTCCAGGGAACAAAACCCATCCTCAGGAGGGTCCTCTGGCACTGAAGCAGTTCCCACCTTGCTGTTACTACTCTGGAAAAGGCCAGCCCATCCCCTCCACACGTCTAATCAAAGATCTTCTAATCAAACATGCAGATCAGCTCATTAATGATGATGCAGTGGGAGCCCCTGCCAGGGGATGGTGACGGTGGCAGGAAGCACCAAGGGGAGCAGGAGGTTGCTGTCACCTCCTAAGTCCCAGCTGCTGCTTCCTGAGATGAGTTTGGCTTGTAAAGGGAACATTTCCACCTGGGGGAAGCCCTAGAAGCTCCTAGAAAGCAGTAAAAGTTGAAATCCTTCTGTGGGTAACACAGAGTCAGGTTGGCTACAGGACAGCCACGCTGCTGGGGTGTTCCACACCTCCAAAAAACACTGGTTCTGAGGATTTTGTCAGAGATACATTTAGGGTCTGTTCACCTCTGTGCATGGAATGGAAATAAGAGCTTCCACACAAGCCCCTTGCAAGCTGGAAGGAGAACACTCCCCTCACCTCAGTCATGGATGAAGGGGTTTGCTTGGAAATGGAAAATAAAGCTTTGGAAATCATGGAAATAACACTTTGATTATGATCCCCGTCCCATGGCTGGCTGCTTAAATTAACTAAGAGCACTGCCATGATGTGTCTCTCCCACTGAAGGCCACTGGGATGATGATCAGCTCCCTGGAAAATGGGGCACCTCCTGCTCCATGCTGGCCTGGGGGATGGCACAGGAGGGGCAGCAGCTCCAGTGGAACAAACTGGCCACAGGGGCAGCGATTTCTGAGCACGTTTTGTGCAGGTCCGGGTCTGCAAGGGCTTGTCTTGGGCATCTGGAACATGTTTTAGTGCTGGGTCCCAGTTATCCACCCTGTCTGATAATGGACTCAATGACAGAAATGCTGAAATAGCTGATTATTCTTCTTTAGACAATAAAGTTAGACAAATTCCATAGGTTGAAGCAATACATCATTGTCTTTTCATTACACAGAGACATGCCCAACCCAGGAACAGAGACAGCACCTTATATTAAATTGATTTCAGCTCATGGAGAATGTAATATCGGAGCAGGCTCAAAACAGAGTTATTTAATACATTTAAAAGGATGTGGTTTCCACAGGCTCAGACACGCTGACATCTGCTCTTGAAGTGAACACGGCTAATGAGGCTCTGCTGTGATACACCTGACACCAGCCAGCACTGGGAATGTGGATCTGTCACTCGTGGCTCCAAGTGAGATGACAAAACCCCTTGGTCCGAGACCAGGGGTGGGTCACCAAGCCACTGGCCTTCAGGGATAAACCCTCCCTGCTCCAGCTGGGATGGCTCTGCATCTCCAGACTGGAGCAGGGGGAGTTTTGAGCTGGCACAGGAGGACCACCCCAGCCCTGGAAGTGTCCAAGGCCAGGCTGGAGGGGGCTTGGAGAACCCTGGGATAGTGGAAGGTGTCCTGCCCATGGCAGGGGGTGGAACAAGATGGTCTTTAGGGTCTCTTCCCATCCAAACCCTTCCATGATTCTGTGACCACTGGATCAGCTTCAGTCACAGCTGAGACACTGTTAAACACCCTGGAGTCAAACCCAGCCCTTTGTCCTGGAGTGTACTAAAATAATAACCTGCCTAATACTGCTATTACACCGATGCAAATCAGGGGGAAAGGATTACACCACTATAAAACCTGCCGTACACCAGTGAGATAAAAAATTCCAAGTAATTTTTCTTCTCTTGATGACTTTACAGAGGCTGAAACGGCTGGGGAGGTTCTCCCTGACCACTGAAGTTGCACAGAACCCAGGCACCAGCTGAAGTGGCAGCAGCCCCTCTGCAGAGGGGAGCAGGGATGTGTTTTTTGGCAGCAGGGCCAGCCCGTTTCCTTGGGCCACCCCTTTCATTGTGAATGCTTCAGGCATTAGCTCAGGGAACTCACCCAGCTAAAAATAACCCTTCCCGCACAAAAAATAGACAAAGAAAATGGCTATTTATATCCTGGATCAATTCCTGGGCTCATTCACCGTGTGGCCCCTGGAATGGCTGCACTGGGATCAGGCTCAAGGAGCTGTGCAGCTGCACCAGCAAACCCAGCCCGAGGTGACTACGGGCACATCGCCGGGCACGGGGCGGGCACTGGCCCCATTTGGCTGTAAACCAGCTCAGGTGACCTTTATTCCTGTGATTACCAGGGGCTGGAGCTGGGAGAACTGCGGGTGTTTTTATAATTTTCATTTTAGTCTCCGTGTTTTTCGGTTTATAAATATATTTTTTAGGTTTGCCTCACCTGGCTCCCCTCCCAGCCGAGTGAGGGCTGTTCCTCCATGTGCTGTTTCCAAATTCTTGGGTTTAAAAGCCACAGAAAGCCAAAGGGCCAGCTCCAAATGCCCAGAGAGAAGCAGAGGATCAGCCAAATAGTTTGATAAAACTCAGGGAGGATGATCCATCCTCATCTGCCTCAGCAGACAAGTTTAAATATGGATAAAGACAGTTGGAGTAATATAGATGCATTTTTTTCCCCTTGTTGTTTTCTGTTTTGACTTCTTTGGGATCATTCAAAGGGAGGTTCAGGCTTTGATCTTCTCTATTGGCAATATTTTCTTCATCTAGGTTTTTATAGTTTGAGAAGAGATGTTACATGCTTGCAAGAGAGACTATCAATATGATGTGGGCCTGAACAAAAAACGTGGTGTCAGGTTCTCCATTTGGAGTGTTACCTCAAGCTTTGAAGTTCGTAATGATTCAAAAGCATCTAGAGCTGCTACAAATGTTAATAAAATTAAAGCCATCTGAAAGTGAGGCTTGCATGTGCCTTTGAAAGTAGGTCTGTGATCAGTTATTACCCTCAATTACCTTGTTGTCCACTCTTTTAGCTCGAGGTTAAACTCTTAACACTTTGCTTTGAAGTGGTTATCCTTTTATCTATGACCGGACTGAGGAATTTAAGGGCAATAATCAATGAGAGCTTCATAAGAATAAAGGGGAGACAAGGCAAGGAAAAGAGGTGTGAATGTGCCCTTAACGGCTGGCTGGGGGTTCGGGGGGCTGGGGGGACACCGCGCTCGACAGGAGCCTTGGGAAGGAAAAGAAAAGGAAAAAAAAAAAAAAAGGAAAAATGAGGCGAAAAAAAAGGGCGAATGAAAGGAAAAAAGAGGAGCCCCAGCAACTTCCAAATCACTGCTAAAAATAAAGCAAAAGCACCAACCCCGGGTGGGGCTGGGCGTGGGGAGCACGGCGAGGTGAAGCCTCATCAAAGGCGCGGAGAGATACGATTAAAGAATTGGCTTAATCACGGCTTTGATGTTCGCCACGGCACCTCGCCCCGCCGGGCCCGGCACGGGCGGACACGGGGTGGGTGCCCTGCGCTGGGGACCCTCCCCGGCCCCAGCAATGACCCCCACCCCAAAGCAAGGGGTTGGCACAGGGCGATGCCCAGCAGGACACGGGCGATTCCTGCTCTGGAAGGATTCCATCCCATGTAGGATGCCCCAGAGGGGATCCTTCCTGCCCTTCCCTGGCAGCAGCGGCAGCGTCCCTGCCACCTGCACCCTGCTGTCACCCAGAAGGTCCTTGGCCACCCCTCCCTGCTTCCAACACCCACCACAAAGCCACCGCGGGACGCTGGAGTCCCTTCTTGGAGGACGGCAAGCCCGGGGAAGGAGGCTCAGAGATTCCACAGGTCCTGCTGTCCTGGTCCTGCCACCGAGGGTGCTGCTGACATCCTTGTCACACCCTGCATGGACCCCACTGTGTGACCCAGCCCTCTCCCCACAGAACCACAGCCAACCTGCGCTTTCCCCGTCCGGGGAAAATCGGAGTTAACGCTCTCAAGCCAATTCTTTTCCTTTAATTTTTTTTAATCCGAGGTGCCTAGAGCGAGGTGTTGAAACGCATGTTGAGCGCACCTCGTTTGGCAGGGGACCAAGCCCACATGGCCTGGGTTTGTGAAGTCCTGAGCACAACCTCGCTGTGTGCTCAGCATCTCCCAAAAAACTCGAACCGCCGCGCTTTGATCCCGCGCCAACCTTTGGAGCTGCATGTCTAATTTAAGGTGCTTGGGTTGGAAAATGTTGACAATTATTGTTACTCTAAAATTAAATCAGTGCTTAATTATCAAAATTGATGGTAACTTAGAGTGGCGTTTTCAAGACAGCCTCAGGGAGTCAGGAGGAGATTTTCAAAGGCGGTTTAATGTCCGAGGGCCACGTCTCCCTCCTCGTACCTGCGCTTTCTTACTGACTGCTCCTGCTTCAGCACCTTTTTAAGGCCACCCGAGTTGTGCTGAGCTCTCTACCGAGATGGTACAAGGTGGACCTGAAACCATGAGCACAGACCAAAATCTCCAGCCCTCCAAATGCACTTGGCTAATTCATAGCGAAAAATCAATTGGCTTTGGATGCCTAATTCTCCTATAATCCTTCTGATAATCCCAGCTTTAGGCTTTCAGATACCGATAAAAAAACCAAACAAACCCCACAATGCAAGAAATTCGTGCAAATAGAATAGAAAACCAACATATATTTCATATAACTTTCAGATACTCTGAACTTAAGACGAAGTAGGTTGAGGACAATAGCAATAAAACATTGCTCAAGAGAGAGTAAAGGCACAAGACCGTGAAGCCCGAGGCTGAGAACAGAGTTTCGTAATTAAGTAGCCTCCAGACAACGATTGTCATAGGCAGGCATTGCTCAAGGACCCAGCCATCATTGCTTTCATTATAATTTTTCAGGAGAGGATCTTTTTTCTGGCCTGGCTCCACCTTCATTCAAAGCTCCCAGTGGCCCCAGCCACTAACGAGAAAGCGTTGATTGAGAAATGCTAACGAAGCCTGCACAGACACGGCGTGAGGGGTGGCTGTGGAGCAGGCACGTGGCACTGGGGGTCCAGAGCAGGGCTGGGGAAAGAGGTGACACCAGGCAGGGACATCAAACACCACATCTGGGATGAAGAAATGGAGGGAGGGAGGTCACGGCTGGCGGCCGGTGCGCCCCGGGGTGCTCGTGCTGCCACTGCCTAAAGGGGGTCACTTGCTGCTGGTCTTGTCCATCAAATCAGTGGAAAATGTGCTGACAGAAAAGGTTTTCCAAAGAAAACTGAGCCAACTCAAAGAAAATCCTGATAAACCCTATATTGCAACTAAATACCTTCTTTTTTTAAACTCAGTACAACACGGGAGGTGTAGTTTTTACTCTGTGCATTTCACAGACCCAGACGGCATCTCCCATGGAAGGTTTGGACAAGGAGAGCGTGGGGGAGTGGAGGAGCACACAGTGGCTGGGCCATGGCAGTGTCACCCACCCATGTCACACCACCACGTCCACTACAGATCGCTGCTGCATCACGGAATTCCCACTTTCTGGGGCTTGGCTGAAACTGGCCCTGGAATTTCAGCTTTGCTATAGAGAGGAGGAAAAAAGCATGAGTTAGAAACTCCTCTGTGCTTGTTGAAAATTTTGATTTCCCATCACAACTCAAATTTGACCAAAAAGATCCAGTTGATCGTCATTCCCCCACCTGGTGCTGAGTGAACCCCACTGGGACTGCAGGATTAACTCCCATCCCCTGACGTTACGCTGAGCATGACCGTGCCTGTCTACCCTTAACTGCTGACCTATCTTAAACATCCCACTAATTAATACGCTGAACCAAGGTCGTGTTCCAACACGGCCTCGTTTTCCAGGGAGGGGAAGAGCCAAGAAGGATTAGGAACAAATGGGAACAGCCCGAGATGCTTCCTCGCACCCCGAGCCACGGCGGGTCATTGCTTCTCCACCTCAGAGCCCCCCATGCACGAGCCCAGAGGACCAGGAGGGGCCCCTGTGCCAGCTAACTCCTGGCTAAACAGTAATCCCAAATTGTGGCAGCAAAGCCAGGGCTGAGCCACTCGCCCCTGCCGCAGCTGCTCTGGTCTTTGGCCAGTTATCAGCACCTGGATGCTCAGGGAAGAGGAAGGTGATCCAAGGAGGTAACAAAGGAATAAAGTTCTCCTTGTTCCTGTAAAAATGCTGCTGCTGGACAGGCTGCCTGCGCTGGGTCAGGGCACAGCCCAGCCCCTGGGGAGCGTCCTCAGCTGCTGGAAACCCCAGCCCTGGGGAGCACGGGCTCATCCCATGGAGGGCTGCGCCCCATCCCACAGGAGGGGCTGGCTGCAGCAACACCCTCTCTTGCACTATGATCATTACTCAATCTTTTTTTTTTCAGCTCATTATATGGAGGAATGGAGTCAAACACAGCAGAGAAAATCTCTTGGCTCTACGTGATCCCACTCCCTCTGAAAGCAGCAGGGTGGCCAAGCACACTCCCCTGTCACCTCTGCTCCCTGAGCCCAACCCCCAGCACACACAGAGAGGGATTTTTGTCTCCCAGGGGACCAGGAGTGACCCAGGCAAAGGCTGCACCCCACGGTGCCTGCAGCCCCAGAGCTGCTGCTGTGCTCCCAGGTGGACAAACCCCAGCTCAGAACCTCCCCAGATCCAGGCAAACCTTGCAAGGAGGGGATCTGCTTCCTTAATCCTTCAGAGAAGGAAAGAACAGCACCACCAAAAGCCCATCTACTCAGAGGAGCAGTGCCTGAAGCCACAGGGCCTCTCACAGCCCCATCACACTCCAGGAAGGGAGGTCACGCAGACAGAAGTCATGTGCTGATGAGGATGAATCAGGTTCTTTTAAGGCTTTAATTCATTTTCTCCTCTGCCCAAGATGAAGGGTCCTCTCTGGGCTCTCCTCTTGGTGGTCTCCCTCAGCCACCCCTCCTCCAGCACCATCCCTCACACCAGATCTTCCCTTTCTCTCCCTCCAGCAGGTTTAGCAGAGAAGGCAGATAACAGGAGAGCACCTCCCGTCCTCATGTTTTACCCATTCCTGTAATGTATTGCCCCAAAACCCCTCCAGGACATACTGGGGCAGAGTGGTCCTACGGGAACTTCTCCTCGCTCTGATCCACGACCCAACACCACTGCTTACACCAAACCTCCCACCTCAGGTGTCCCTGGCAAAGAGCAGGGGATGATCCCAGGCTCCTGCAACACATCCCCCTCTCCCAGAGGGGAGCCAGGGCTGGGTGGAACCCCTCTGGATCCCCCTGGAATGGCAGGGCAGGACGAGAGGCACAGCCGCCCTTCGCGAGGCCGCGGCGAGGTTTTGTGACTCCGGAGAGTTGGCAAATCCCCGGATAAAAGGGAAAATATGTTCATAATAAATAAGACTGAAGTAACACGTTGCGAAATATTTACTCCCTCGGAAAGGCGGCTGTTTGCTTTCAGTGGAGCTGCATCTGATCCTCTGCCAAGCGGGGCTGAGCGCCTGGAAAAGAGACTTTGCTGTGGTCGGCGAGGGAAAACCAGGTGCCCAGAAAATGCAGGGACTGTGTGTGCACAGGCACACGTGAGCAGGGGGGAGATGGGCACCGTCCCGGGGGTCCCCAGCTCCTGAGAGCCCCACGAATGCTTCTGTGTGCAGAGCCAGCCTGGAGCTGAAACTTTAATTTTAATGCAGCTAATCAGATGTCAGTGTAGAGACTGAAGGAAGGAGAATAGAGGGGAGAAAAAAGAAAGAGGTGTTGATAAAATACTTGTTAGAAAGAAAATTGGATTAGTGGTGCCATTCTGGCCATGAAGTTCTTTGAGCCAGAGAAAAGAAATAATAATCTTGTTCCTTTTTTCCCCCGTCTCTCTGCAGCCCACAGAAGGCCTCACAGCCAAAACATCAGTCCTTCTAATCTTATTTTCTTTCTTCTAGCATGTATTTTATTAACCCCTTTTCTCATTTAACTGCTATGAATAGCTCAGTGGGTAACATCCTTCTTAGAAAGTGAAAACCTCCTTGGAGATGAGGTGCAAGGAGAGAAATGCAGACAAACTTCCAGCTCCCGCACTCAGAAGAAAAGCCCCCTCTGTAATCCCGTCTGGTGAATCCCAACGTTGTACCCCAAGGTAGCCGCCAGCTCCAGGTCCTCTCTTTGGAGCAGGAACAATCAGGGAATTTATCTAGACACACCAGGAGATTGCTCCAGCTCTATAAACTCCGTGGACGTGGAGCAGAGATTAGAAAATACATAAACGCCCATGCTGCTTCTTGGGAAAGTGTCTGTGTGTGTGTGTGCATAGAGCACCCTAAAGTCAAGCCAGGCATCTGAATTACCTTTTTACAGCTTCCCTCTAAACCCCCTTTCCTTTACAGCTTCCCTTGCCAGCTGTCAGTCACGTACAGTGAAATTCCCAGTACGGACTGGGAAGCTCGTGGGAGTGAGCCCAGCACTCCTGTGCCCGGGCTGGGGGCTCTGGGCCAGGCATGTCCTGCTGCTGGCACAGGGGTTCCAGTGGCTTTATCCCACCAGCCCAAAGCAAGGCTGGATTTCTCCTCTCACACCCACGGCAGGATTTTGTGCCCCAAGTAAGACACAGGATGTCGGGAAGCTCGGGACCAGCCTTCCCCCTGCGCAGCAGCGACGTCGATGTGGCCAAAAGGGGAGAAAAACCATAATTAAAACATCAAATCCAAGGGAGACAGTCCTGCCCTGAGCTGCTGCAAATGGGAACAGAGATTTAGCCTCTCCATAAAGAAAATATCAGCTTCAGAGAGCTTGGCTGCTGCCTCCTTCCTGTGAGCAGCAAACCTTGCTGGGAGAGGAGTGGGAGCGGGATCCAGCCCCGCGCGATATTGGTGTGTTATTTTCCTTGACAGCTGTGGTGCATAGTGGTAAGTGCATGTTTAATTCATTCACAATTTATGGTGTAATGAGAACAATGAATGTGTCTGAGGGAATAATTGCTTCACGGCAGGGATGCTGGAGAGTTCAAGTTGGTTGGCACCTGGACTTTGAATCGGGGCTGGCGGGGATTGGCTCGGGCAGCCCCACAATAGCCCCGATAACAAAGCTGTGGGGACGGGGAGGGGGTTCAAAGTCACCCCGCGCTGCCCGGCCGAGCTGCAGCAGCCTCTCGATGGCAGTGGCTGGATCCCAGCCCCGTTAGACCCGTCTGGCCCCAGTTACCGGGCACCCGGCGAGGGTTGTGCGTGTGGGAGCTGCTTTTCCAACCCGTGTTTTCAAGGGAATTTTGCTGTGCTGCAAATCCACATCCCCGGAAAACCAGCGCTTCCCCTACCTCCCTCTAGGACCTTTTCACTGCTTGGTCCTGGCTGTGTCTGCCAAACCCTCCTTTTGTTGGGGGTGTGGAGAGGGGGCTGACCCTTTCCAGTGTCCTCAGCAGCCACATGGAGTTTCAGAGGCCTCAGAGGTCAAGAGCATCCATATGGAGGGCCCAGGAGCTCCGTGCGTCTCCCAGCTGTCCCCACGGCAGCTGTGCTCGCAGCCCCCCGAACAAAGCTCATTAGGGGGCTCGTTAGGACACTCAGGGGTTGCTCTGAGCTGTCCTGGAAGAGCCCTGGAATCACACCACTCCCAGGACAAGGCACCACGTTTGGCTCCATGTGCGAACGGCTCCCATCCATCAGACTGGGAGCACGGAGATCCCGTTATCCATCATGGGCTCTCTCCCACACCACTGAGCGGGGCCAGATTTTCAGCCAACAACAAAGAGATGCCGACAAAGCATCCCTCAAGCCTTGGTCCATGCAGGGGGGTCTGCAGCAGCCCCTTCCACAGCTCCCAGCTCTTGGCACCCAGCGGAAATGCCAATCTGATTTCTCGAACAGATGTGCCAAAGCACGAGCAACAAATCTTCCATGCCTCAAATCCACCCCGAGGAGATCAACGATCAAGATGGGGCTCTTGGACCCAGCATCAGCTCCGGGGGGAACAGGCTGTGAGGAGCTGTGAGACTCAGATGCTGTCGTTATTTATTGCACTATTACATTGGAGAGCCGTGCTAGAGACCATCAGCACTCGAGCTTTTCCATACATGGACCGTGCAGGATGGAGCTGGGCCCCTGTTCTCCTTCTCCAGATGGGAATGCCACGTGCTGGGGATGGCTTTGCCTTGGACAGCTTTCAGAGATGCTGAGCTGAGAGCCCTGTTACACATTAACTCCCAGGCAGGGCTCTACAAGATGTTTTGAACACATATGTAACACTTGGGACTAAATGCAGGCTGCTTTTAGCTGGGGCAACATCTGGGTACGAGCAAATGTGGGCCAAGCTGGTGAGCAAATCACTGCAAGGGCTTTTCTTTAGGGACTGAAGACATTTTTCCCAAGGGATTAAGTGGTTTAGGTGCATAAATTCGAAGGACACCTAATTCAGATGAAAAAGATCAAGGTTTTAGGCTGCTGCGTCCCCTCAAAAACATCCCACCTATCCACGCGATGGAAACAGCCACAGCTGGGAGCGGAAGACAGAGCTTAGGTGCAGACAGAAACACGAATTTGTAGTCCTGACAGAGAACCTTGTTTTATCCCATCTACTCTGAGGTTAAACACGATGTTCTGTCAAGCCTCACACGGAGGAAAACACGGTTTGGCAGCGGCGCCTCGCTCGCGTAACCGCGTTGAACACGGCACCGCTCCGCGGGCCGAGGCTGCAGCGAGAGCACCGGCTGCCAGCCCTGCTTTCATCCGTGCTCGGGAGCATCCAGGAGGCAGCACTGCTGTAGAGACACCGCTCCTCTGTCCCCCCTGTAATGCTCTGCCTTGTCACTGCTCTCCCTGGAGCTGCTCAGGGTGAGCCCTGACGCTGCCCTGCCTGGCAGGGAAAATAACAGACGCGAGTGCTTAAAGAGGGGCCGACCACGTCTTCACCTCTCCACGGGCAAGAAAAGGTTAAACCCAAAGGTGACTGCAGATGCAAGGTGCGAATTTGACTGGGGTTCACCGCTTCTCCCCCTGCTCCATCCCCTCCCGAAGCTCGGCTGTGAGCTGAGCCCCCCCAAAGTCCCATCCCCGCAGGAGGATCCAGAGCCGCCCCCATCCCCATCTCCAGCACAGCCCAGGTGACAGGTCAGGATACAAATAAACCCACCCATAACTGCACATCGTTAATTACCGAGGGTGTTTGGGTTTCTTGGAGAACATTAGCTTGTGAAGACGCTCAATCAGAGAGCCCTTGGGGCATTCAAATCAAGGCGAAGCATCAAAACCCAAGCGCTGTTTTGGAAACACGGCTTCAAATGCGCGGTGGGGGGAGGAAAGGCTTTCCCCCCTGCCTGCCCGGCAAAGAACACGCTCGGGAAGGCTCCTGGCTCCAGAGCCGGCGGCACGCAAGGGCAAAGGCTGTGACCTGGGGGTACAACATCTGCAGGAGCCCCCGGGGACTGCCAGCGCTGCTCGGAGGGTGATTCCGGCAAGGTTTAACCACAGGTTACACCGAGGGAGGTGTTTCCCCCGCTGTATTTTCCCTGTTGCTCTCCCAAGCCCAACTTTTTGTGCCCAGGTAGGGCAGCTCTGAGTTTGCCCCTGCACAGAACTGGTTTCCACCAGCCTGGAAACAATTAGGAGAAAAATCAACTTGGGGAGAAACTTCTGTCAAAAGAAAAAAATAAAATTGTGTCTGATAACTGCAACCTCTGGAAATATTTTTAGCTGCGCCAACCTATGTATAATATATAACTATGCTTTTATAATGATGGAACAGTGTTGCAGGTGAGGTGTGCAAGGAGGGAGTGAAAACAGCAAAAAGGTGAAATCGAAAAGTAATCACCACAAATTAAAAAGAGAAGGTAATTATTAACACCAAATTCAGGGGAGGAGTTTCTGATCACAGTCAGGAACAATGCAAAAGAGGATTTCAATAATATTTGGGTAGTAGTTCTTTTTCTAATAGAGATGATCTTTTTCAGCCAAGCCCACTGGATTTGAAGCAGAAAATTAATTCAGGGAAGTTTTAAGAATAGTGTCCCTAGGCCACTTCTGAGTCCCTTTTGGTCTTCAGATCTCTAAATACAAGTTTCTAAGCATCCATGCAGCTATTTCACAGCTTTGCACTCATATGGGTACGTGCACATTTACTTGGAAATGGCTGTTGTATGAAAAAAAGAGAAATACAGATCCAGAGCGATCTGCTCGCATCAGTGAGAAAGCTTCTGGGAGCTGCACGAATTTTAAAATATTATTTCAGTTCACGCTTGGCATTTCTCACTCTCTTGCTCACAGCCCTGCACCTTACACTGACCACGCTCCTGAAAACAACCCCGTGGGCCAAACCCAGCATCTTCTGCCAACGCAGCACAGAGCGACCACCGAGCACTTCCCATCCCATTCTCCTACAGGATTACCACAACAGCATTCGTTTTCCAAAATGACACCAAAAACCTACATTCATATTGCAAGGCTCAAGCCCAGCAAAGCCCTGCCCTTCCTCTGCGAGGATAAAAGTGCAGTGACCAGGGAGGGAGGGCTCCCTGAGGGGCACCTGATGCTCACCTGCCTCCAGGTGCTGACACCCTGAGGTGACACCTGCTGACGTGGCACCACACCAAGTCACCCACGGGCTGGATCCTCCTGCACCAGGCTCAGCATCACAGGCCAGCTGAGCACAGTCACAACAGCTCCCCAGAGCAAAGCTCCGGCATCTATCCTAAAATACTGGTTTGCATTGCCTGGAGAGAAAGGATCAGCCCTTGCTCGAAATACGTGAAAGGAAATAGGTTACAGCCAGAGAGGTTAAATATGCTGATTCCACCAACATACCGCGATGAAAAACCAAAACCAAGCCCACTCCACACAGAAAGCTGCTTCTACCCCACCAACTCACCAGGGGAAAGAACTTCAGTCACCCTTTGTGGAACAGATGTTTGCACCAGCCTTTCTACAGTCACCCAACAGCCAGGCTGGAGCTGCTGACACCAAGGGCTGTACAGGCAGCTCCCAGGGTGCTGAAGGATTTTTCAGGCAGGAAGATCATGGAGATACAGTCGGACTCGATGATCTGAAAGTTCTTCTCCAACCTAAATGATTCTGTTTGTACAGCAGTGCTGTTTAGAGAAGGAAGCTTTGAGAGCATAAAGCAGCTCAGGTATGATCCGCACTAAAGGCAGGAGTCAGCCATCCATCCCTCCTGGCTGTGGGGCTGAAACCCCACAAGGTCTCTATTTATCAGCACACCCAAGGATGGGATAGGCCTGAACTGAAGTGCAGGCTCAAGGCTGAGTTTTTGCAGGGCTTTATTGAATTAGGCTGAAGGTTCAGGTGGGAAGTGCCCCTCTGGGAAGTGCCTGGTTTGTCCTGCAGCTCTTTGACCATAATCTCGGGCCCTGCTGGTGTTGGAGCAGGGTTGGGGTGGGAGCTGGACCCTGGTGCAGGTGCCTGGGTCCCTTTTACCATGCCCAGTATTTACATTTCAAACTGCAGCAAAGCAGCCCAGTGGTGCAGGAAGAACCACACCAAAGGTCTGAACGAGGGCACTGGAGCAGCACAGGGCCACCACGTGTGCTGGAGCAAACCTCAGCTTGTGGGGCTGCTTCCAGGATCTCCTGAGCAGAGCAGCAGAGTTCTCATTCAGGGTTTTCATTGTAAATTCAGATCTACACTGAAATTAGCCAGTGACCTCATCCAACAAGGATGAACAAACAAGAAGAGGACAAGCAAGTGTCGCTAAGTCTCAGAAGATGTAACATCATTCCTGAGCACAATTAAACACAGCCTTGCGAACATCCAGGCTCTGTCTGATCATGAAATCCATATGGGGCCATTTGCCTTCTTGGGTCTGTTTTTCCACCACCCTCAGATGCTCAGTGAGAGTCTGACTGTATGAAAACTGACCCTACAAAATTTAGGTGAGAGATTTAGATGGGCTCTGAATTTAAAGAGAGGGTGTCAGTTCTGAGGAATCCCTTTCTACAAACACTTGCTCTGGGAGAAGAGTGTTCAGCTGTGGTCCTGAGACTGACCTGCCACATCTTCAGTGCCATGTGACACACCTGAGGCCGACTCAATCTCATTCAACAAGTCCTGCACCCTCCAGCACCTCCCAGTACTCCTCGGTGAAGAGCCAAGGGTGGTGTTAAATCCTTGATTTCAGCCCAGGATCACTTCCACCAACAGATTTCTTATGGATTCGAGGGCAAGAGTTTTAATAAATTCCTTGAAGCTTTTCTTTGGGTAAAACTGGACGAAGTTAACTTCAGTGTCAGCTTGAGACAACAACAGAATTAGGACTCACAACTTTCTTTTGAAAGAACGGTCAGCTCTGCCTGGTATTAAACTTTGATATGAGGTTTCAATGGGAGAAGAACAAGATTCCTAAAGTATAAATCTGTTGAGTAGATTTTATAAAGGTGGAAGTATTGTTACAACTTCACTGCCCAGCTCAGATAAAGGTGTTCCTTTACTTTGCTCATTCTACCAACACACATTTCCTTGTTTTCAGCCCTGACTACTGAGTCTGAATCATGTGCTGACATATATAAACCCATCTCCTTCCCCTAAGCTCTGTGTCCATGGAGCATTTGAAACAAACTGGCTGTTGGGACCCAGCTCTGCAGATAAAATTGTTTCAGAGAGCTGCTCAAAGGAGGTCTCATCTCTAAATCCTCCTTGTGTGAAGGTGAGCTCCGTGTCCACCTTCCCAAGGGTCTGCCGAAAATACTGCCCTGAATATTGGACGTATCTGGCTTGAAAGGGAAATTAAAGTTTCCTCTAAGAAGATGGAGCACCATCAGCAAAGAAAACATCTCTTCTCCCAAGGATGCCTGGAAGGAAGCAAAGCTCTTATGACCTGTAGCCATAAATTCGTGGGATGAACTATCCCACAGTTCATGGGATAAAGGGATGAAAAGAAATTGGGATTAGGGATGGCAGAACAAGGGCACGACACAGTCTCCACTCTTTTTGTTCCCTGGCTCTCTGTCAGTGAAGGAGAGACCAATTGTGGCAGCAAATGGTAAATAAATGATATTTTATCCAGGGGTTTGCCTTGTTTACATTATGACAAATGCCAGATAGCACCACAGAGCTGCACAATCGCTGTGTGAAAGTGCTACAAGCTGCTCCCACACGCAGCACACTCCCTCTTTTCTCTCACACAAAACACATTTTTGCAGGATCAGACCCTCATTCAGTTCTTTCAATGCTTTTTGGCAAATTTTTTTTTTTTCCAATTTAGGGAGGAAAAGTTTTAATTAATTATAATATTTTTTTTTTTCTGGTGATTTGAATTGACCAACTGCATATCTTCCCTGGCTTTATCAAAGAAGCCACCAGTACCAGAGCACATCTAATTTTAAGAGGGCTTTAGTAGGCAGACTTAAAATTGATCATGCATTTTAGTTTCAGTAACTTGCAATTTCTGCACGCTTTGATAGCACACTTTAAAGAACAAGTCTTTAATGACAAAGGCTTAAAGGAAATGACCTTTCTGAAGAAAATATCAAAGCTTGGAAAAGATAGCTCCTTGGAAAAAAAAAGGGCTGAATTAAAATGACCTTGTGTTCTGAAACTTCTTCATACAATATCTGACGTCTTACTTTTCCTTTGTACCCTCCATATGGGACCAAGTATAATTTAGCAGTGTGGTGCCTCCAGTCCATCCTGGGATTTGGGGAGGACTTGCAGTGCTTTAAGAGAATGAAAAAAAAAAAATCAGATCCTATAGAGATTGTCTATCAAGACCTCTCGGCATCAGGATCAAAGCTGTGCGTGTCTTCCAGAAAATCCAATAAATATTTTCTTCTAATCGCTATAAAATATTTTGTTCTGTGCAGCAAAATCATTCCTCAGTTTGAAACCACCACAGTCAGGAGAGATTTGGGCAAGCACCAGGAGTATCTGCTGTCCCCAGCACAATTAAAGCTCTGTTGCAGACAGGCAGAAGGAGGGACCTTGTATCCCTTTTCTCCCAGCTGGGCCAAAAAGGAGCATTTTTGTTCCATGTAACACAAGAACTGTGAGTGGCACTGAAATAAAGTGTCACCTTGATAAGGGTCACCTCCCTTGGTACTGGTGAAAAATGTCACGGTGACGTTTTCTTGGGGGGTTTTAGAGAGGCTGAAACAATCTTCTCTCACGGAGCAAAATGGGTGAATTAAACAAATATGAAATAGAAACAAGGTTGTGACCACGCTCAAGCTGGTTTGGCCAGAGCTTGTTTAGGGACAAGGAAGCCAACTCCTGGCAGCTGGCAATTCCTTACCAAGCAGGGGAAAGAGAGGCAGAGAGCAAGTAATAACTATGGAAATCTTTCTAATCCTTCAGTTTGGACTCCAACTCTCACTTGTTACAAAAATGATCAAAGCAATCTTAACAGCTACAAGAGAATTCCACCCAAACTTACATTTGGGTTTTTACAAGGTTCATAAGCAGCTTCAAAGTGGTCCTCAAGCTATAGTTGATGCTGGAGAGAGTTTCATGGAGTTTTGAACCCCCCTGGTTGACCGTCATTTACTTTTCTCAAACTGCTTTATGACCATCAGTGGCATCAGCAACCCAATTCCATCAAAAAGAAGGAAATTCAGGAATTCAAGTAGCGAGAAGAGAGTCCACGCGTTTCTTTACGGATGTACACCCCTTCCTGCTGTCAAAAGCACTAAACCCACACAGATATCACAGAAAAACACAGAGAAGCAGAATCAAAGATGCCTCATTTCCCTGAGGCATGAGAGGAGTTGTCACTGTCCCCACCTCTGCCAGCTGGACACGGGGCCATGCCCAGTGGGTACATCCCAGTGCCCACAGCCTGTTCCTCCTGCAGAGCCCAGCCACCGCTGCCCTGCACCTTTCAGGGTAAAAACATTTTACTGCCCACAATTAACTCAACGCACCCCAACAAATTCCTGCTCCTACATCTCCCCGTTCCCCCAGGCGAGGCTTTGTGGCACCTGCCACAGCACCTCCTCCTTTATCACAGGAGCCTTATCTGTAATTAGAAAAATCACTTGTTGATTCAAGGAAGGTGGAAAACCTGCCCAGGCCCCGACGGGGCTGACAACCAGCAAAGCACCCAGAGCCGGAGCCGGGGTTTGGCACGGAGCGCGCCGGCGCTGCCAGGAGGAGGGCTGGATGGAGCTAGCCTGCCAAAGCCTCTCCTCCTTGATCTCGGTGCCAGGAGCAGATAAGAGCCCAGCTGGTGAGCTGGGACTTGGCGGCACAGCCGCCTCCACCACGGGCACTCAAGGGAGCGGGAGCCTCCGAATTCCGCCCGGGCTGCGGCGCGGGAGCACCGGTGACACCGTGGTGAGCCTGGAGAGGTGGCCATCCCCGCCAGCAGGGTCTCACTGGTGCTGCCAGGGCCACAGCTGGACTTGGAACAGGAATTTCTGCCCCCTTCTCAAGCACTGTGCCTTGATCCCAACACCTCTAGCAGGATGGTGCCCAGGAAGAACAAAGCCATTCCCGTGCTCGGCAGAGCTAAATGTCCACATTCCAAATGTTCCAGCGTCCGCTCCGGCTCGCGGATGGCCAGGAGATACCAGCGCTGTCCCACGGCTGGGAGGCAGGGCCAGCTCTGAGGGCTGACCAGGTCCTTCAGCTTTCCATTGCTCCTCAAACCTTATCCCAGAAAACGCTCTGGAATCTGCTCAGGTTTCCCGGGATCGTGGCGGAGAGCCGGCCCGCGCCCACCGAGGCCGTCTCACCGATGACTCTTTTCCAGCAACACCCATGGCTGTGTTATCAGCCCATGGGGAAGGAATTCCCTGTGCCCGGAGCAGCCGACCCCACCGACAGCCAGAGCTGCCTGCGGTGCCACCCTGGTGCTCTCATCCCTGTGCCCAGAGAATCCCTTGAAACACAGCACTTATTCCCACTTTACAAAGCCACACAAAACTCCCCTGGCTGCTGAGGTGAGTGAGATGCTCAAGCAGGACAATAATGTCAAAACAAAAAGATAAGAAAATAATAATATTTTAATATTATGTAAACACATGGACACAGAACAATGTCAAAATATGTTAAAATATCTTGGACAATAATAATAATAATAATAATAATAATAGAAAATGGAGTTTTCTTCATGTTTAAAAGTGAAAAAAATGGTATTGGGAAGGATTAACAAAAATATTAGTAGAGCAAAGTCTACTTGCTCGGTAAGCGAGCTCAGCGTGGCGTCAAACCGTGTATCAAAAGCATAAATCTGTAATAAAATAATGATAAAAAAATAATGGAAGGAAGATACAACAAAATCCATGCTGGCATGAGCTATGAATATGTTTTCATGAAGTTCATTTTTTTTGTGCTAACAAAAGAACCACTAATCTTTGCATTATAATTTACAAGAGCCAAATCTTCAAACCTATTCAAAGCAGTCCATTTGGCAATCACAGAGATCCCACCGATCCATCAGTTACCTGAAAAGGAAGAGATTTTTGTTAGTTATGCCTTCTTATTTTTATTACAAAAACACAACAGGCTGAAAGCAGGGCTGGGTCCAGTGGGCAGCGGGTCTGGAGCTTTCTATTTATCTAACAAAGTTACCTATGCTGGACTTATTACCAAGGATCTACGACACTTTCAGCTTCCAGTTAGCTTTAGCTAATTCCTGTTAACAAATAATTTAGGATTAATATTTTCACACAACTCTCACGCTGCTGACCTCCTCACAGTTGCTTAAATATCTCAGAGATGCTGACACGATTTTCACAAGCACGCATTCTTAGCTGCAGAAACCCTCACGTGAGATATGAAACACCATCTATGAATACAGTAAAGGTGGAGTGGCTTTCCTAGGAAGTTTCCTTGTACTCACCTCTCCACGTGAATCACTTACTCTAAAGGCACAGCCAGGCTTTTTATGGCTGCAGCACTTGCCATAATTTATATTGGAGGGTGTAAACGCCTCAGAATAAAAAAAAAAAAATGCTCAGGCTTGTGGAGATCCGGTCCTTTGAAGATGTGATCTGTAATATTCTGCCTTGCATCACTGTTTTGTATCTTTAAAGGAGGTGGCATCGCCGCAGAGCCGCAGCTGTGCAGGAGCCACCGCCTCATCCTCGGCGTGCAGGCAAAGCCCAGACTTGCAAAGCACCTGCAGCTCCTCTAATCCTGCTCTAGCAGCACTGACTAAGCACTGGGGAAAACTTCTCAGATGCTTGTTTACTGAAAATAGGGAGCTTTTAAAACTGCAGCCGTGCTGGAGTGTTTGAATTAAGAACTGGGACCCACGGGTGTGAAATGGTACAAACTGATCAAAGGTAATCCCGTACTTTTTGGCGTGGCAGGCGTTCAGCTCTTCCTGGAGGACTCTTTTCTGCAGAAAACTTACCTGTAAAATACATCCCACATGAAAATAGAGTACAAAATTCCCATTCATATATATTTGCGCTCATTTTAGAAAAGGAATTTTTCTGGTCTCTCCTGCCTAACTAAAATGCAGTAACACTTCAGCTGCGTAGAAGAATTAATACTTAACAGAAGACTGTTCTCTTGGCTTCCCTGGCTCTGCTCTGGCTGTGCACTCTCTACTCCTTCAGGAACAGAGTCAAACCAGTTGTTAAATCCAGCTGGTGGGACCATCTGGGTTGTGCCAGGGCTTGGGAGCTCCCGTTCTCCTGGCAGCTCCCGTGTGATTCCTCTGCTCTGATCCCTGCACTTTTGCTCTTGTGATGAAGGTACTCACCTGTTCTCCAAGTGTATGAAAATTAATGCTGATTAGCACACTGCATCCCCTGTTGGCCATCTCACCAGGAGCAGGCAATCAGGCAGCAATCCTTTATATTTAGCAACATGTTTAGAGAACTTCACCCAAGCCTCAAGTATGTTCATTTTCTGCTGTTTATTTTTATCCTCGCTCGGTGCTTTTACCCAGCCTATCCTCTTCATCCTCCTCCAACAATAAATAATCCTGACAGGTGCAGAGATTCCAGTGCCCTTTCTTGTCTGATGTTTTCAAACTGGAATTTCAACAATTTTCAAAGAGCAGGACACCTGTGCTTCAGAGAGAGCCCAGCTCCCCGAGTGGTGTCCGACGCCAGCGCGTGTGGAAACGCAGCCAGCAGCGATGGATTTCTGGGAGAGCACCCAGGTTTTCATGTGTGGAGTTACTTTTACTCCTTTGAAATGCTGCTGCTGCTGCTTACAGAAGCTCTGCAGGTGGATATCAGATTCTGCTTTTTTTTTTATTTTTTTAAACTCATTAAAAGGTTGTGGTGTTCTTGTGTTAGCTCAGAGTGATGCTTCCTACCAGGCCGTGCTGAGAGTCCTTTCAGGAGCCTTTAAAAATAGCTTTTTACTAGCAACTGGAAATAGACTTCCCCAATAGACCCTTAACTCTTTATTTCCCACAACTATTTAAATGAGAAAGAGCATCACCCCCATTAGGGTTCCCGTGAGGTGGAAGCAGAATGTTCACAACCAGAGTGTTGAAGTTGTGTCACTCCTTGCACAGGGAAATGTTGAGTTTCCACTGTGAAAATCTCCTACTTCCATTGAAAGTGGCCTCTGCCAGGGGAAGTGTCTCATGCAGAGCAAAATATGCCATGGAATAATCCTAATGCATTCCAAAGAGAAAAAAGGGAAAAAACCCCAAATACATTGAATTACCAATCATCTCCATAGAGAAGATTGCATAAGAAAGAGAAACGAGATGTTGTACAGCAATAATTTTTTGAAAAATGGGCCTGAAAATTGGCATAAGGATGTGACAACAATGGGCCTAAACCTGTGCTCCGTGTCCTCAGGCTTGTGCTCTTCCCAGAGCTCAGGGCAGCTCTGAGCCACCAGCTTGGCACTGTCCTTGTCCCGGTTCTTCCCTTCAGCCAGGACAGATCCAGATCCCAGATCCCAGATCCAGATCCCAGAACCCAGATCCAGAACCCAGAACCCAGAACCCAGATCCAGATCCCAGAACCCAGAACCCAGAACCCAGAACCCAGAACCCAGATCCAGATCCCAGAATCCAGAATCCAGAACCCAGAACCCAGATCCAGATCCCAGAACCCAGAACCCAGAACCCAGAACCCAGATCCCAGATCCCAGAACCCAGATCCAGAACCCAGATCCCAAATCCCAGAACCCAGATCCAGATCCCAGAACCCAGATCCCAGATCCCAGATCCCAGATCCCAGAACCCAGATCCAGATCCCAGAACCCAGATCCCAGATCCAGATCCGAGATCCCAGATCCAGATCCCAGCTCCCAGTCCTTCCCAGCTCGGTTACATGCACAGTCCTGCAAACACTGGTGGCATTTTCCCTGGATTCCCATTATTCCACAGCTATTCCACCCTTCTTTATGGCTATTTATCCTTCCTCACCAGAGTTCAGGCAATGATGACATTTTGTTTTCTTCCAGCTCCCAGTACACTGAATAGAAAAGCCCCAAATAACTTCTGTGGGAACCATGTGCAAGAAACACATTTAATTAATCAGCAGTTCCCTATTTCCAATGACATTTGGATATTCCTGTTAGGCAATTTAATAGTCTAGTTCATATAAATCATACTGATTCTGCATTAATCTAGAAGAACTGGTGGTTAGCAATATTCAAGACAAAACATTACAGAGCCTCTTTATGTAGGAAAATGGAGAAATATCACAATGATCATTTAGACAAATAACTTCAGAAAATATCCAATTTGCTTTATTACGTAGGCTGGAAAGAAAATAAAATTATTTCTAATCCTCCTCTTTGCCCTTTATAGGCAGCCTTTAAATGATTCCTTCAGGGTAAGGAAGATGAAATGTAACTGTGAGCTGTATTTGAAAGGCTGAGGAAAAAACCCTAATACTGAATAAAGCACAGCTTTTCCTGGAACAAAAGTCTGGGATCAAAAAATACAATATGGTAACTCCCAAACTGGAGGAGAAAAGTTTTGTGAAATATGACTGAGCAAGAAGCATGTGAGTGCTGCCAGCATTTGGTTTTGAGACTTATTCAGTATTTTTGGCCAAATTTCAGATGGTCATAACCTCCTGTCTAGAAGAGATGGCTTTTATCTGGCCCCAAATGCTGAAGAATAAGAATTTACCTGAGATTTTAAAGATGAAATGGTGTCTTCAAGTTCCTTTTTGGAAGATGCTGGCATCAGCCCTTTGAGTATTTGTTCATATTCTTCTCGTATAGTAATCAACTGTAACAGAACAAAGAGAAATTTATATAGAGATGGCTGCTCTTAGATGCTGGAGAAGAAATTATTTTTGCTTCTTCTGCCCAAATGGGAGGGCAAATAAACACAGAATTGTGCTGTCAAAAGGGAGAGGGAAGGAGAGAGAAGAAAGATCAGCAAAGACCTGTAAAGAGCAAAAGAGGTAAAAAAAAGGCAAAAGAAAACGTAAGAATAAAAATATCGATGGAGAGGAAAAAAAATGAGAAAGGAACAGTAAGGCATTTGTTGGGACATGGTCTGAAGAAGCAATAATCATTCTTAAATCCATCTGAACTGAGCATTTATACAGACACACCTTGCAAAGTGACAGTCAGGAGCTTCCTGTTTGACTTTGGTGGGATCTGAAGCAGGTCAGTGGGGTGGCATTTGTCCCTTGCTCCCTTAGACAAGGTGAGGTACTATTTCCCAAGATATATTTTACAAAATTTCTCAACTTCTAGGTGATTTCATGGACTTTTAATTATTATTCTTCATCCTGCCACTATTTTTCATTGCACTTTGTGTCTCCCTCAGCTTCATGGAGACTACAGAACTTTCAGTGAGTAGATTTGAGCATCTTAGACCTGTTCCAAGACCCCAAAACGAGGAGATTTGAACAGGGGGAAATTTTCATCTGCAACTTTATTCAACAGATGCTGAGTAAACAGGAGTTAGAGAGCAGAGTTACATGAAGAGAGATCAGGTGGAAGGGTTGTGCTTCTTATCTCTCCAGAGTGGTTGGATTTGATGAGTTTTGACCTGGGATAATATGGAGAAAGTGCTTCAGGTCCCTACTTGGCTGAATCAGGGCCTCACATCTGTACTTAACTCCCAATAGGATTAACTGCTTAATTCAAATTAAGCAAGGACTTTGGTGTTTTTCTGGATTAGCAGCTGAATATGTAAATAAAGGATCAAAGGGCTTCGATATCAGATTAACTCATAAAATATCTTGAAACTTTCAAATGGAATCTTTTTTTTTTTCCCCCCGTGGCTTACACACCAACGCCGTTTGGTGCTGGTTTTTTGTTCCCGAACGGCTGAAATCCACCACTGCAACCACAAATCCAGCCCTCAGTCCTACACCTGAAGAAGCCACGAGTTCCAAATCCCAGAGCTCCCAGAGCTTCCACACGTGAGAACCCGAGGCCAAGCTCACCCCAGCACCATCCCATGGGAACGGCAGCTCGAGCCAGGATCTGCCTTATGCAGCGTGCAATTACCGATACAAAAGGAATAAAACAATCTGATGAAACGTTAGGAAAATTCTCCCTCTGAGTCACCCCGACAGGCAGGAGGAATCGCCAGATCTCTATGCAAATGGGCAATTAGAGGCTTTCCTTGGGAACTGCAAGGAAGTGATGCCACTATGCAAATCTGAAGGGGAAAAAAAGAAAAAGAGGTGAGACAGGAAACCTCGTTTGAACTCCGCTTGTGTAGAAGCCAGCGATCGAAATTTATGTTTTTGAGAGCTACACCAATAAATTCATGCTACTATTTCTATCAAGGTTTCCAAAGTTATGCATAAGTGCTCTGCCAGGATAAATATTTTCTGAGCCAACGGCTCATTTGGGTGGGGACCTTGATAGAGCAGAAACATATATTTCAGTTGATTCAACATGTTCCATTTATTCTTGGTGAGACGAGACCAGAAACAGGCAGCCAGAGCAGCAAAATGCTTTTATTTCCTGAATTTTGATTATTAACGACCTATTTAATGGGTAAGAGGACCTGGATGACCACCTGGCCAGTACGCAGATGCAACAGAAGTTTTAATACAGCTCTGTGAGGGAAATAATAATTTTCTAATTGTGCAAGAGTTTTCTTGCAACCAGGTCACTGGTTTTAACAGTTTAATCTGCAGCTGTCCTCTAAATAAGTGCTTTCACAATGCTGGGAACATTCGTTATTCACTTTGCAGAGCAGCACAGGATCATTCCCTTCTGACAAAGGTGTTTCTTGGAAATTCAGGAAGAAATATTGTATCGTGCTTTAAAGCATGGAGATATCCTAGAGGGTCAGCTGAAAATGGAGAGAGAAAATGAGAAACAAGCCCTGGTAGCTGCAGTTTGGCTTGGGGCTGATCCCTCACTCTGTTTCAGAGACAAGACACGCACTTTTTTTTGCAGTGAAACCTGTTCTTTTGGATACCATTCCGATTTGTTTGAGCAGACAAAACATGCTACTTTCAGCTCTGCTCACTGGTAATTGCATCACAATAAGATGAAAATAAGTGCCCAGCTGTTTCCTGATATATTATGGTAAACAACCTGCTGGTATTTTTGGCTGAAGTCGCTATCAAGCTTTATTGACCCAAGAGATTAAAATAGTGCATGGCAAAAATCTAAATCACTTCTTACAACTGAAAAATAACATCCAGTGGGCGAATGGATACTCATTTTAATGGCAGAAGGTTTTTATTTTTTAACACTTATTTTTCACCAATGAAAGCTATGTCTGCAGGGATAGGTTTTTTTTGTGCCTTAAAGGCTTTTTTGTTCTTTTATAGCCTCAAGCTGCCTCCCTAGGATCCACAAATACTGTGTCTCCTCTTGCACTCTTGAGGGATGTTTAAAATTGCAATTCTTCATCCCTCAGGAGGGCTTTGGTCTGCTGGATGAGGATGGCTCTATTTCATTTACTCGTGTTCATTTTTCATCGGTCCTGAGAAAGCTTTTTTTTTTTTTTTTTAAATTCATTTTGGTGAGTTGATTTAATCCATGAACCCCCAGGAAGGTTTTATAGCTTTTAATATTAAGCTGCCACACTGGTCTTTGTTTATTCAGGTTGGTGGCTGATATATGAGGTTTCGAGTTTGACCATCAATCATCTTTGGTGTCAGCAGAAAGCTGAAGTTGCCACACGTAGCTCATGTGTGCTTGGTCACGTGGTAAATTGGTAAAAAAGGAAGATATAAATAGTGACACAATTATAGAAAGTGATGCAAAAAGCAGGGGACTTGGAATTCCACAGAAATTGTGTCGGGCATTGAGCATTCTCAAAGAGAGAAAAGTTGGTTTTGATGCCCAGAAGAGAAACAGCCAAACCTGAGCTTTCCAAACCAACCACCCCAGTGCTCATCAGCAGAATCACAGAATTGCTGAGGCTGCAAAAAGCCTTTAAAATCCAGTCCAACCATGAACCAGCACTGCCAGGGTCACCAGTGCCCCACGTCCCTCAGCACCACGTCCACACACCCCTGCAATCCCTCCAGGGATGGTGGCAGCCACTTCCCTGGGCGCTACTGCACGATGAGCTTCAATTTTACTACTCCGAGGAGTCTTCTGCTGGCACAGCTCAGTTCTGCAGCCACTCATCATCTCTACAAACCTCAAGGGATGTTTTGGGGCTGGATTAGGAGCTGGTGGGAGCACGGGCACAAGCTCCATCATCTCCTCGCTGTGCTCCAGGCGCTCTCCTTCCTTTCTGAAAGAAACAACCCAAGCACATCCGGGAGAAATGCAGCGGCTTCAAGGTGATGAATTCCAGCCATGTGCTACCACCAGCCTGCCAAGCACAGGGTGTTCTGTGGCTCTTCCAGGCTCTCCACCAGATCCTACTCAGCTTCCCCACGCCCAGCTCTTCCCTCCTCACATCCCACAGCTCTGTGATGCTGAGTTCATCCCTGCTGCAAAATACCCATCCTGTGAAAACAAACAATCCCAAATTCAAACCCCCCAAACAAACACAATCTTCTCCAGACCTTCCAGCTGTAAATGACTTTATCAGAACCAGGGGGGCATAAGGAAAGTGCAAAAGAAACTCTGAAGTAAATGAAGGGACCACAGAAAGTTGTTCAAGTTCCTTTACAATAAAAAAAAAATCGTGTCTTGAAGGGCATGAAGTAAATGTTGTGTTTATGCCAGATAAGAATCAAAAGGCAGTTGCCTTAACCGGGGTGTTGTGGCTTTTTTAGTATCTTAATTTCTGCCTGTTTATAATATTTGTGCAGGATAATGTGTGCCAGGGAATACCAGAATAGTGACCGAAAGGCATATTTAGGATCTTTTAGTTGTTATCAAATTTTCTCCATGTTTCAGGATGAAAAAGATGAGAAAAGTAATTTCCTCTCTCTCTTAAGTCCTTTCCCATTTAAACAATTGTGTGCTATAATGCTGTTTAAAAGAAAAAAACTCTCTAAAAAGGTTATGGATCTGTTCTGCAACATCTCTGAATGGAGACAGGAAAGATCTGCTGCAATAAACCTGAAGACAGGTGAGGATTCCAAAAAGGTAAAAATAACCCCTTTGGTCTTAGGGAGATAATTTAATCTCAGAATAAAGTGTCCTCCTTCTAAATGAGGATAATAATAATAATAATAATAATAATAATAATAATAATAATATTGCATAAGTCAGCTTCATTCAGGTGGCTTGAAGACTGCTGAAGGAATCTTCTGAAAGCATTTGGAGAAGGGCAAGTGAAGGACAAATTATTACAATGCCATCCTAATTAAAAAAACCTAATCAACAGGAAAAAAAACCCAAAAAGAACCCACCAGAAAATAAAAACCAAAATGCAAGCAAAAAACCAAACAAACATGCAAAGAATGATTAATCACTTGTTGTTTGTGTCCTCCCTAATTGCAGGGACTCCTCCTTTGCTTCTCAGCACTCCTGAAGTCCAAGCGAGCACAGCTCCACTCCCACAAAACCTCTGTGAGTCCAGATGTGCCCCTTGCTCCCTCAGCTGGCCTGGGGGACGCTGAGCAATGTCCTTGACCCAGGAACAAACCAACCAAAATTGGCAATTTCCTTAAATTTCAGATCCCTCCGGTTTCTGTTGTAAGACAGCATTTAACCGGAGCTTGAAATCTTCTGAAACGGTTTCTCCTAACGAAGAATCCAGTGATGCATCAGTTGTTTCAGTGAAATGATTTTTCCTGACGAAGAATCCAGTGATGCATCAGCTGTTTCAGGGAAGATCAAGGTCTGCACATTCGTGTTTGCAGAAAATCATCGAGCGCGAATATCGGCCGCTCTCGGGTCCACATCCCTCTCTGGTTTCAGGCAGTGGGAATTTCGACTCTCACCGCGCAAGGGCTGTTAAAATACGGTTCTCCCAGATTTAGAGGAACAGCATGCAACTCGATACAAATGTTCTCGAGTTCTTAAGGGAAGTAATGAACGCCATAAATCCCGCGGATTTGGCTCAGCTGAAAACAGCGACCCGGCGAGATCAGCTGAGCAAGTCATTTTGTCAAGTGAACCCCATGTTGTTCTCCACTGAAAAAATCCTGCTGGAGCACCTCCCCTGTCCTGACAGTTCCAATAAAACAGAAATTGGTGGCATAGCCATCCCCTTTGGTTGTCTGTCTGTAGCCAGTAAACCATCCCAGCATCCAAGACATTTTTGCCTTGTTGTTTTACTGACCCACGGGGACCTCCAGCCCTGCCCAGCTCCTCGCTGGGCACTGAGTTTGCTGATCCAGGTCATTTCTTTTCTTTTCCCAACCTGCATCCAAGTGGCCTTATTACTTCAATGGCTTGTGTTTCCATCTCTCTTTTCTTAACCAAGATCTCCCACCTGGAAAATCCTCTGTTTGTAGTTAAGCAATCTGAGTCCATATAATTCATAGCTGCAAAAGAAGCTTTTTGAAAAAAAAAAACCCACCAGTGGGCTGCATATGGCAAGAACAGCATTCCTGGGATTACGCGACTTGGAGAGGAATAAAAGCTTTCACTGTCAACACCACGGAACAAGCAGGAATGTTGTGGCTAGAAAATTCACGCTGTTCTCTCAGCCTCCCCCTCTCCAGGGCTCTGCTATTGTTCCAGCTGGGATTTGGAGGATCCTGGACTTATTTTCTTCTCCTTCCAGATGACTCATGGCAGATGCCATCTTTGTTCCCCCAGCACTCTTCCCCTCAGCTCCTGGCACTGCCGTCCCTTGGCCGGCCCAGGAGGTTGGGATTACAGCAGGAGGCTTGCCCCCTCCACGGGGTGAGGGGGACGTGGGGGGAGACCCCACTGACACCCCCTGATCCACAGGAACCAGACCCAAACCAGCCCAGCTGCTCCCCAGTGCTGCTGGGCCGAAGCTGAGAACATGGAATCACAGAATATTCTGGGCTGGAAGGGACCCACAAGGATCATCAGGTCCAACACATGGGGTTGATTTCTGGCTCTGGCCATTCCTACTGCGCTGTCAGGATAATTAAGCCCGAAATAAAGCTCTGAGCATCTCTGACACCACTGCTGGGACATATTTATGTGTTTTATTTATTCCAGCACGTGTCACCTTCCACACAATCCGTCCCGTCTGGGGTGGCTCAGCAGGGAGAGGTTCCAGTGCCTGATTCGGGAGGTGCCGAGTGCTCCCCAACGCCAGCGAGAGCCGACAAAGCTCAGCAGCAGCAGGATCAGGCTCCAGATTTTCACACCCACCCTGTGAACAAGCAAATCCCTGCAGGTAATAATCAGAAGCTACTTTGACGACCACCATTTCCAAGAACAAAAATCCAGCCAGTGTCTCCAAGGGAAAAGCAGCTGCCAGGCTTGCAGAGCCTCAGGGCTGGGCGAGGATGGGCAGTGCCCGAGAACCAGGGCTGCGCTGCCTGGATGGAATTCCCATGGATGGCACTCGGTGCTGATTACACTGACAACAAAACAGTACCTTAGCATTTACATGAAGGTAAAGAGCAGCACCAAGTTGGTCTTTTCCACTCCTTTTTCGCTCCATCTCCTAGAAAGAGAGACTGGGACAGTTCCCTAAATGAACAGGTATTGCTGGGAGATGAGGTGTCGCTGCTCTGCTCTTCCGTCACCCACTGGCTCCTCCAGACATTCCCATTTCTTTTTTTTTTTTTTAATTTTTAAGCACCAGTATCACTGTTCCATCACTGTTCCTTGTAGCCCTACTTCAACGGCTTCTGAAAGAGCACAGTTCCTTCAATGGATAATATGTAAGCAAACCACAGATGCTCTAAAACGAGGTACTGCCCTCTTGAAAGGAAGATCTCTCTCATTCACTATTATTTAAGACAAAGAGCAAGCAAAGTGACATTTTAAAATACTCTCTAATTCCTGCACGCTGCCATATGCTTCTATTCTCTTTTGGTAACAATTCCCTTTTCCCTTTTAACTATTTGTCCTGTACTTGCTGTTTGCTGTCTTTCTCCAGCTGGCCACCAAGCTCCAATAATTCATTCTGTCCTATTCAGGAGGTGTATATTTGTGTATTTTCCAGTTGTGTCTGATTACCAAAGCTAACATTTGATCACTGACTTCCACACATGCACCACCATCCTCGCCTCTTTTCCCTTTGACAGTTGCACAGTTGGTGAGAGCCTCCTCTCCCGCAGTTCCTGCCATATGGAGCTCCTGGGAACTTTCAACTCCATTGATTTCCAGCTCCTTTCAAATCCCACCTGCAAAGCTGTTTTTCTGTGCTTGAATCTCGGCTTCTATCTCCTCCTGCTAATCTGAAACCTCATGCTATACAGAATAATTTACTATATTCGTTGTAATTCCCTTTCCTTTCATAGCTGGCCATTAAAGAAAATGATGCACAAATATAAAATGTGTCAAATGCAAAATCATGGTTTATCCCAACAATCTCAGTCTTAATTAAAAACTGAGGGGTGCTGTTGTATCAAAGTGATTAATGAATACATCAATGGATTTGAGCATAAGGTAGACACCTACGAAGGTAAAAAGTGGCAGAATTGGGCTCCAAATAATGTCTGTGGTCATTTTATGGTATCTAAGTCCACAATGCCCCATCCCTGGAAGTGTTCAAGGCTGGGCTGGATGGGGCTTGGAGCAACCTGGCCCAAGGAAGGTGTTCCTGCCCATGGCATGGGGTGGGACTGGACAGTCTTTAAGGTCCCTTCCAACCCAAACAAAATTCTATGAAGTCACCATTGCCATTCACCTGTGGGGCACCTGTATCCATGAAAGGTCCCTTACAGAGATATAACAGGATCAGAGTGATTCCTGCCCACCAGCCTCTACTGGGAAGGCTGAAAAGACTCCCAGAACCCCCCCAGAACTGAGTGCTGTGCTCTGGGAGTGCTCCCACTCCCACTGGATTCTTCACTGCTTCTCTGTGGCCCTCCAACACCTTCTTTCCAATAAAAATACTTTAAATTTGAAATTTTCTCACCACAAGTAGTCAGAAAAGAAATCCTCTATTGTGCAGATGTGGAACCATCAGATTTTCAGCCTGTGGGGAGCTGTGTCCCTCTGCCTGTTGTTCCCCCGCATTTTTCACAAGGTTTTATGGGAAGAAAACAGCTGAAGCCCACAGGTCCCTCCTGAGCCCAGTGCTGGGGGTGGCAGCAGAGCTGTGGATGCAGGAGATGACAGAAGGTCCCTCCTCAGCCACACACACCTGCACAAAAACACTCTTCAAACCTATGCATCCATCCATGCTGGTCACAGGCAGAAACTGCAGGAACTATTTTAACGTGACAATATTTGGTGGTGCAGTTCCTGAAAGTCACAGTGGAAATTTCTTCCAGGTTCTCACTCTTTTCCCCACGGCTCCAGAGGCTGCTGAGCCCCGGCAAGGGCTGCTCCCGGTGAATCACTGCTGTGGTTTGAGATCATCCACGTCCAGGCTGAGCTTCCCATTTCTGTGGGAGCAGAAATGGGTCTCTGGGGGAGAAATCCTGGAAGCGTTTCAGTGACGTGGGTTGAAGCAAACAGCAGAATTTCATCACCACCTCCAGCTCGTGCTGACTTGGTTGGATCTGAGTTTCCAAAGTGTCCCTCGGCTCGGTGACACACAGGCTCCCTCCATCCTCCTCACCTGCAGCTGGCCACAAAGCCAGCCTGGGCTTTTAAATAACCTAACCTGGAGCTTATTTGCCTGATTCCGGGTGCCTGTAACATGTTCTGAGAAAGACAACGCTTGGAGAAAGTGTGGGAATTCGAGGCAGGGACCCCAGGCTGCCATCTGATGGTATTTAAAACTCTCTGATACCTTTAAAAATCACAGAGTCATGGAATGGTTGGGGTTGGAAGGGACCTTAAAGATCCTCTCATTCCAATCCCGCTGCCATGGGCACGGACAACTTCCACTAGATAACTTCTAAGAAGAAATATGGCCAAAAAGCCCTAAACTAAAGGGCTGATATTACTCAAGTGTTCCAGCCATCGGATTAAGAACGTCTTGGGCCTCATACCGTGGACATCAATGTCTATTGCTCATCTGTGTCTCACTGATTCCTCGCTCCCAGCTCCACAAATCCGCTGGCAGCAGCACTATTCCCAGCAAGGAGAAGGTGTGGCAAACCTTAGAAGTTTCTCTGTGCTACACAGCAACTGAAATTTCAGAAGGATGCATCACAGCATTCATCTGAGAACAAATATATTTAGTTGGCATGGAAACAGTAAGTTGGGCTGAATGTGGTAAATATCCAGCAGTCATAAAGAAATCCAGCAAGTCAGGATAATAAACATTAGAAATGAAAACTGGCTGAATGCTTTTGAATCGTGGCTCTTTTACAATTATCATTCCTGTTTTCATTTGAACATGAGTGAAATCCACTTAAACGAAGCTGTTCCATTTTATGCCAAATACTTCTACAACATGCTCATTCAGATAACTCCTTTCTCCTTTTTTTATAATCTGTTTGAGGAAAAAGAAATTAAAGGGCTGAAAACTTCCATTGCTATTCTCCTTCATTTCCTCAGCAATATTAATGAATTGAACATAATTGATTTTCTGTCTCAGAATCTCTCTTCTTTAAAACTCTATTTATGACTTGACTGTTTGGAGGTATCCCTATGGTTTGAGTATCTATAGTGTTGCTACTTCAGTTGTTTGCAAACATGAGGAACTTTTTTCTCCTCTATTATCTTGAATTTTAAATCATACTCAACCCAAATCTATGGCTAGAAATGTTAGAACAAGGAATGAAAAGAATAGGATTTTTTTTCTGAGAAAATTCTTGTGTGTGATTCCCAAACGACAGATTCTTGGAGCTTTGTAGTAACCTGAGTTGGGGTGATTGCCCTTCAAAAAAGAATTTGAAATGAAATGAATGCTAAAGAAATCTAGGTAGTGCAGAAAAGAAAAGATCACTACCATGGATTTTTATAGAGGCCCCAATTCAGCAAAACTTGTTGCACACGCCTGAAGTCCTGGATTCATTAAGCTCTCAGTGATGTGTGTCATTTTTAATTACACATTCACAGGATGTAGAGTCTCCTGTATGAACAATGGGGATTTTTTAACTATGACTGACAAATGCACAAAGCCACAGGACTTAAGAAATCACGTTTAGTAGGAAATCTTGTCTCACATCAGATGCAGGCCCACATCAGAGACAACCAAGGGACACATTCACTCCAAGAGGACACGCTGCAGGAACACAGTGGGATCACTGCACAGGAAGCTGATCCCAGAGTTATGTAGGACTGGGATAGAAGAAACTTCAGTGCTGCTTTGCAAGGAAATGGTTTGGACACACCCAAATTTGCCAGAAACCTTCCCAGACTGCTTTAAGTGTCTTGTGACCATATATATTTAACAACAACAATATATAAAAAACTGTATATTACAGCTTTTACATTTACTGCCAGTTTATCACCTTCCATGAATACAATCATTTATGTCTCAAGAAGGTCGACATCTAATTTTTAAAGGAAACATCCAACATTTTGACCTGAAGAAAGACGATAAAGCTGTGAGACTCCACTCTCCAAGTGCAGCATTGCTTGAACACTGGAAAACCAGGACAGAGACAGGACAACCTTTATGGAAAAGATAAAATTATTCGGGCCAGCACTTTAGAGAAACGTGATTGGAACCCATCATCCAGAGATCGTTGCCATGTGGCACCACTGGTGAGACAACACGGACACAACGCGGCTGCACCGACCCACGCTGTAAAATGGGAGAGGAGCAGTAAACAGGACTAAACACGAGCTCATCCAAGAACACAAAGTATGGGAATGGAAAAACCCCATAAAAACAAGAGCTGCTCTCCAACTGCAGCGCCACGCTCGCCTCTAGAACGGCTCAGGGCTTGCTGACAGCCCAACGGATTTTCTTCCCTTTATTTATAGGAGAGTTTGTCTCTCTGGATAATTGTAATAACGAAAGGTTAAGCCTGTGTGATCACTGTGACAAAGAGTTAAACTTTGTGGCTCTGTCAGTCACTCTTAAAGGCTGAAGAGTTATAAGGACATTGCACTGGAAAAACGGCCAGCATGGAGCACTGAGATACCACCCAACAAGCCATAACGAGAAACAGCTTTTTAGTTTTAATTAAAAGCACAACAAAATGTTTTTTCATGTCTCATTCATTTGTTTGTTGTTGTTATAGAATCAAAACACGGGATTTTTCCTTTTAATGAAAAACAGAAGCTCTTTAACCCTCTCTCCTCCTTATTTATAGACACGTAAAAGCTTGGAAAAGTGGCTTTTGTAATGGCGCCAGCACAAATCTCCATGTTTTATGCAATTCTGATTCACACAGTATTTGGTAAAAGCAGAAAGCAATTCACTGCCTTGAATATTTCAAGTCCCTGATCGGCTGACAAGTTGTTAACTACTGTTAACACTTGATGAACACGTTTACAGGTATCCTGGCCAAATCCAGTAACTGCAAACATGTCAGAGCTGTCACTTTTGCATTTTTCTTCTGGAGAGATAAGCAGAACTAATGAATTAACCGGTCACAGAGGAGACAAATAACAACTTCCAAAATGCTTGTCTGCAAAATAGACCAAAGCCACCTAAACCAAACCAGCTTCAGTGGCTCCAGCTGCTTCAGAAAGTCCCAGTGGGTGAAAGGCAGAGGCAAGACCATTGAGGAAGCTGGATATGAGCTCTACCAAATCTGCCAACACCACCCTGCAGGAAGAGCCCAAAGATGGACAGCACAGTGTAATTTAAATAACATTCCTGCTCCATTATACTGGGGAACAGGATGTTACCACCTGAACTAGTCCTTCATGAATTAAGGCTGGACAGGAGAGCTCTGTACGTTGGTTTGGAGCAGATGCTCATGCAGGAGGAAACCTTGAAGGCAGAAAGTGGGGCCCACCCCCATGGGAACCTGCATGTGCAGCCTTCTACCTCTGTATTTCATGAGTCACTTTTTAATTCTTCTTCTGGATCCTTCTCAAAATGCACCAGAAAAAAAAAAAAGAAAAACAAAACCAAAACCAAAATGGCAGTGGCAGAGACTAAAGAAAAAGAAAAAAAAGTAAGAAATTTGGAAGAGGACGTCCCTCACAGCATGCAGCCAGTGCTGAGCCCTGGGAGGGACAACCATGCATTAAAGAGCTGATTTTCCTCCTTCTTTTCCAGGAGACTCTGAAGCCAAAATGCAATGCTCACTCACTCCACCAAATTCCTCCAGTGCTGCAGGCACTGCAGCTAAGGATGAGCCTGGCCCAATATCTGGATTTGGGAGGCAGAGGGGGGACAGAAGGGAACAGCTCATCACTGACACTGCAGAGAGCAAATACATGAATTAAACACCAAGGGTGACAGAGGATTCCCATGTGCCAGTAGGATGGCAAAAACTGAGGAAAAAATATTTGAAATTAATTATTATTAATCTTCTATAACCACCCCAACTGATTATTCCTGCAGGTATAGAGTTAGAAATGCCTTATGTAGGATATTTGCTGTTGATACTGTTTACTCAGCACCAAATAAAGTTCTCAAATGCTTCAAAACCTGATTTGTATTAGAAATGTATAAATTCCTATCTGACTCAGGTATTCATCACCTGCATATTCTGCTGAATGTTTCAGTTTAATCTGGTTTGGATGCAGATCACTGACTTTCTGTTCCAACACTGCCTGTAAACACCACACTCCATTTTGCTCCAAGCACACTAAATAAACTCTGACTTCACTGGAAGTGTCCAGAAAAAATTTAGCACTATTAATCATCTGCAAGTGTTTACAGACATGTTTGGACAACAAATGCAGAAGATGAGGACTAAAGATTATTTTTAGCTGTTATTGTCCAGTTATAATTCCCTTCATACAAACCATTAAAGAACAGGTTCGAATAGTCTCAGAAACCTCTATTAAAACACTACAGTCAGTTGAAAACACTCAGTTCAAAATAAATGCATCATTTAACAGCTAGAATAGCTGAAATACCAGCTTGCAGTAGAGAGCAGCAGATAAGTATTTGCCTGAAGGGTTCAGACAGTTTAATTCTCTTTTATTACCGACAAAACAGAAAAGAAAGCTAGCTGAGAATTTTGCAGGAAAAGATGTGCTTTGCTTTGAAGGAAGGTGTTATTTTTAACCATTGCACCTCCCTGCTCAAGGGATGGGGACAGCACCCAGTACCTGCTCCTGGGCCTTGAGCTCGTTGCGCTGGATCCTCCTCTGAGCGTCATAAATCTGCCCACGGTAATTCTCCACCTCGTCCTGCAAGGCCTGCAACAACACCAAGGGATGCAAAACACACGTGAGAATCACGGGATGGCAGCAAAACTTCCAGGGCACGTCTTCCAACGAGCTGGGGAAGGAAGTGGAGCACTCTGAGTCCAGCTGAACTTGGTGCTAAGATGTGACAGAGGCAGTCTGGCCACTCAGAAAAGTTATTTTGCACAGGTGGGACCATTGACTGAACAGGAGCAGTTACATCTTAAAAGTCCTACCTTATTATAGGCTACTCATCCTAAAAATATATTCTTTTTATATCTTATTATAGACTATTCATCCTAAAAATGTAATAAATACCCTCAAAGATTGGAAGGCAAATGGAAATATTGTCACATTTGCACCTGCAAATGTCCCAGGTTTTTCTTGTCATCCTATCTGTACAACCTGTGCTTCCTAGGAGCAGTTCTGCAGTGTACCAACAGTTTTTTTCTTTAAGCCAGAATAATCCTCTCTCTGGAAAACAACGTCTGGAATTTGCAGTGGAAATGTATTCCACATTACTGAAACGGGATGCTGGCCGAGATGAGGGGCTCCCCTCCTGCCCTGTAGTCAAATCTAGCATGTGATCTACAAACGAAGTATGAATGGCAATAAATAAAAGGAATATTATGGTCATGTCACTTTACCACAACTACCCAATCTTTATTTAGTTCAGAAGTAATCGCTCCTAAACCAAGCTCATAAAATGCATCGACAAATTTATTTTGTCATGATTGTTCTCCTTATACATTTATTTTTATTCCAGCAGCCACTCAGAGCCTTGATCTTTTTGTTACATGCTTAACAAAGGAACAGCGTGCCCCAAGGAACTGATAGTCTGTGTTATTTCTAACAGATACACACCAAACAAACAATACAAAGTTTCAAAGATTTTTTTTTTTCCTTTTTTTTGAAAGTTTCCTACTCTTTGTTGGATGTTTGAATACACGCTTAACATTTACTTACACATTTACTCAAAGCTTAGTGATGTTGTCAGCTTGAATAAAGGCATTGTTAAGTGCAAGTGCTGACTCCAAGCAAAGTGCACAATGTGGATGGGGGATTGACACCAGCACAGAGGCGGCTGTGGCTGCAGAAAGGGAATATTTTGAGTTATCTTTTGTATGGCAGGAAATCGGGGCATTGATACCCATCAGTGAAAAGCAGCACAGGGCTGGACCCGGCAAGGGGCTTGTGCTGCAGAAGCCACTGAAGGAGCCTCCAGTGCTGCTTTTAAAACAGCTGAGCTGCACAGAGACCTTCTGCAGAGCGCCCTGGAATCACAGAACCATTAAGGCTGGAAAAGACCTCCCAGATCATCGGGTCCAACCTTTGACCAACCCTACAATGGTCACTAAACCGTGCCGTGAAATGCCACATGCTCGCTTGTTTTCTGAACGCCTCAGGGATGGTGACTCCACCGCTTCCCTGGGCAGCCTGTTCCAGTTCTTGACCACTCTTCCCATGAAGAAATTTTTCTTAATATCCAGCCTAAACCTCCCTTGGTGCCCCTGCCTTTCTCTTGAGAGGAGACACCAAGGAGCCCTCCACCAAAGGGAGCTTTGTGGGACCTGCCATATGGTCAATGTTTGCTTCCTCCTGGCAGCCAGGGTACCTGTGCACAACTCAGGATCATTAAAAGTCCTCGTGGTGCAAAGATTTAACAGGAAAAAATGCCTTGCTGTTTTCCACAGCACCGAAATACTGTCCTCTCCAATAATTTACAGGATAAAATTGCTATTGAGATAAGATAAGAGGACCACTTATGATAGATCTTGCACGCTGTTTTGAAGTGATGCCAGGCATTAACTTTAAAGTCTTATAGCTCTAAGACTGTTACATGTTCTGATGCCAAAAATTGTAACCAGACCCAAGCATGAACTTCAAATCTGCCCAGGGACTTTTCTGCTATCACAGCTTCTGAGAAATGTTGAAATCCAGGCTTTGAATGCATAACCCGTCTTCAATACTCAACAAGTCTTGCAGTACCAGGAATTTGCATTAATATAATGAAATATATGTGGGAATTATGTGTGACTTGTAGGCTTTTTGTTTGCTTTTTGTACATCTGTCTTGTGAGGTAAAACACAAACAAGCATAAAAGCTAAAATGAGCAATGCAGAAATGCAGTAAGGAGCAGGGTTGTTCCATGTATCAGGAAGATCACCAAAAACCCAATTAATCTGACAAAAATCCTGCCATAACCCCAAAGTGTCGATTCATAACCAGCCCAGGATGACTCTCAGGAACATTCCTGGAGCACATTTTGGATAAACTACAAAGCATGACCCATCTTCTCCTGCTCTTTCAGGATCAGCTTTGCCAGCCCCAATGGTTTGGCATGGTGAAAAAATAAGGGGGGAGGAAACCTCATCACACATCACTCGTCCTTCCCTTGTGCTCAAGAGCGTGTTTGACCCTTTCACAGGACTTTGAAGCTGGCCAGGAGACAGCATTTAAACGTACAAATACATGTGAGTGCACAGATATGTGTTTGTGCCAGAGAACAGATTTGTATCACCCCCATCTGCAGGTCCTGAGTACAAAACTGCATCTCGAACTGTCCCTGCCCAAGACAGCGACCACACGGTGGCAAAGAGAACTGGTGCCCTGCTCCTTCCTTCCTTCACCTCTCCATTTTTACTCCTCTTATTTACAACCAACTTCTTCCGCGGAGGATAAAATGAGAGGTTCCTTTAAATCTGAGGGTTTGCAATGCATCTGAAAGTCATTTAATTTGGGAAATTCAGATAACACAGCCTTTGTTAGGTTCACCTACTCCAGAGAGTGTTTGCCAGCATGGAGCACACATGTTTTATTTCATTAGGAGAGCAGAAAATGTCTTAAATTTAAATTTAGAAATAACGTATTTTTACTACAGCATGTAAGTACAGCAAACTAACAACTCTTCCAGTTATCCATTCACCATTTGTCCAAACCAGAATTTACTGCGTGAACTCACAGACTTTTCAAATCACATCATAACTGGCTGTTGGCAGGTTTTGTGTTGGGATGGCAAAAAAACCTCTTTGGATCAATCATAAATACCTTTAACTGGACCCTTTTTGGACTATTCCTGCGCTGCATAAATTCCACGAGTAATTAATGTTCATTTGAGCATTCCAGCTATTCTATCAGCGCAACGCCAAAAAAAAGTAAAACCAAAAGTTCAGCATTCGATCAAAGCCGTGCCAAAATGAAAAAAGTAACATCAAAATCTCATGGTTGCTGTAGATTCCTGCATGTGATTAACTCTGAAAACAGCAATTAGAAGTAAGCAAGTTTGTTGCCCACGATTTTAATTTTCTAGGAGGGATCATGGCAGATGTCATGAATAATGCACCTTTTTGAAGATCACACTGAAAATTCTCTCTGTAGTCAAAAAGCCTCATATGCAGTGGCCAGAGCCTGAATGCTGATGGCAATTCCTGAAGCTACCAGAACCCTCAAACCTCTCTCTGGATCAGACAGGGAAGCTTTTGCCACGTAGAACACTCTTAAAAACAGCAGAGGACTCACCCCAGGTATACCCCAGAACATCTCTTTCGTAAAATTAAACAATGCTTTGTTTAGTTTAGAAATGCAGTTTTCATTCCACCGCTTCAAAATGTCACATTTTGCCCAAAGAGCAGCAGAGCTTATGATTAGTAACTGCTGAGATGAAGAAAAAGGGATTAAAAATAAAAATCCGGGCCAATTTTTAAGCGTCAGAGGTTTTTTTTTCCCTGACCAGAAAACAAAACTTAACTTATTTTGTTAAATTTTTCCAGGTTCGGAATGAATCCCCGTCCCTCAGGTTGACTTGCATCACTCTTATAAAGACAATATTATTTTTTTTTTCAGTTAAACGGGCTTTCAAATGCCATGTAAACATGTTTGCTGTTGAATGTCTACACCATACCTGACCTTGGAAGTGCTTTGTGTTGGCCAGAGAACAAAGAAATCAAATGTTTTGCTTTCCAGCCCAGATATCCTACACTTTGAAAAGCTCTTAAAAATGTAAATGAGATAATAAGCTCCACTGCAACAACGTGGGTGAATTACAGCTGGAGAAAGGGAAAACTCATTTGATTTATTTCTAAAAATGGAAAGGATCCTAAAATCAAATCAGATCGTTTGGGTCTCACACAGCACCGAGAGGCACGGGAAGGACGGAAGGGAAAAGTAACGGCTCAGAGAAGGCGCCGCTGGAACATTCCGGGCAGATTCTGGGACCTGGAGCGGAGTTTGTGGATGAATCCATCCCAGTCACTGACCCAGAGCTGTTGGACACTGACGTGGAAGGAGAAAGGAGCCTCTGAACTGCATTTCTGGGTAGGAACCTTTTTCCCCTCCCTGTTATCCCACTGTGGATGGATTATCTGCAGCAAAACGTTTAATGGAGATTATTCCAGACCCAAGGGGGCAGCGCACGCGGGGTTGGTGCGGTGGAGCCGGGCCTGAGCAGCTCCAGGGAAGCTGGGAGGATGCACGGGACCAGAGGAGTTCCGGGGGATCCCTGAGGGGCATGACTGAGGCTGGGATAAAAGGTGGTTTTTAAAAAAAAAAAAACCCAACTCGTAAAGCAGAGTCTTTTAACAAGGAGCCCTAAAGAGACAAAAAGGTGCAATGCCAGCATTCCAAAATCCCTTGTCAAGGCAGGAATTAATTTTTGGTGTTAGTTACAGGGCTTAATCGAAATCAACTAAAAGCTGGTAAGAGAAGGAGTTTGAAGAATCCCAGGAACAAGTATGGAACAGGAATGTAGAAAGGATTTGGTCTTTAATACATGAAAACTGATTTAATTATCCTTTAACCACAGGGTATTTTTAAAAAGTGTTGGATTCCCTGAAAGAAAGTTCAGTTCTGAAGAATGACACAAACAGAAACAACTACAATTCCTAATTTCTTTGTATTGATTATTACTGTGAAGAAGCTCTTTACAAAGCTGTGATGTTTTGCTTCTTCAACCTGAAATAATTTCCTATTTTTGTGTGTTCCTGAGAACAGACAAGGCTTGACTCCTGATCCCATCACATCGATGGGAAGTCAGGGATCACAACCGTTTATGTGTCTGGTCTGAAGGCTGAATAAATGACACCTTCAAGAAAAGGAAAACTTTCTAAAAAACATTAAATATTTTCACTTTGAAACAGGAAGTGCCAGCAGAAAAGTTGCTGTTCATCTGATCAGATTATGCCAGATAATGTCAGAGTCTTTTTTTAACAGAAATATGTAATTTTTGTTAGCTGTACCAGCAACTCTGCACACATGGATGTGCATCTGGATCAAGAAAAGCCCTTGAAATTTGACCAGTGCAGAGTAAAGCTACCACTAAAGGTAGTGAGAGTTAGCACTTTTCATCTTCAAAGAATTTTTCAAATGTTACCAAATTAATATAATTAGTTAATGAAAGATGCAGTAATAAAAGCTACCCTAATTACCTACTGTAGTCTTAATTATCTCCTTACTAATGCCCACAGAAGAAGGCTTCCACTTTACATCCTCAAAACATGTGCCAACAATAATTCTGAATACAGGCCTCTCTTTGAGTGCCTTCTAAATTCAAATTACATCCATTGATGTGTTTTCTCTCCCCGTTCATGAGAAGAAAATCTCTGGAACTTAAAAAAAACCCAAAAAACCCCACGTGAATGTTAATAAAAATTAAAGCGAATTTTCTTCCAGAAATACACATGGTGATGCTTTAAAATTTTGTCACTAAAACATTTAATTTTTAAAATCTTTATCTCTCCATGAAGCCAGAATTACGGGCTGCCTGGGCAAAAACTTCTTTACATTAAGTGATCTCACAATTTAAAGTCCAACACAACTCTATCCAAAGGAAGCAGCCAAGAATCCCATCCAGATTTTTAAAAACAATCATTCATTTTGCTAGAATATTTCATGGAGATAAATAGATTTATCTGAGTTTATTACGACTATAAATAAATTGGGCAAACGTATCTGTGAAGACCACTGATGTAATGCCATGAGTCAGAGCAAAACAAGGGTGTTTTAAAAAGTGAAATACGATGTTTGAGCCAAACTGCTGGGGCATCCTCAACGCTTTTTGGGTTTTCGCTGAGCTCCTGCCCACTGCAAACAAAAACCTCTGGACGTGGAGTTCTCTCTGGGTTTTGGTGCAAAGCAAAGGAAATCTTCTGGTTTTAACCTAATACATATGTTTGCTGCTCACATATGGCAAAATTCCTTTCTGGTGGGAACTTTTTCGCTGTTGTTGCAACACACTATATATCCAAAAAGTCTCCTTTGATGTTGAACTATTGCTCCACGACTCATTATGCTACTGATTCAATATGAAAGGCAAAATTTCTGTGGTTTCTGTTAAAACAATGGCTTTGTTTTTGCAAACAAAGTTTTCCACAACCTATATGCAGGGGCCAACATTACTGCAAGAGACAAGAAAATCTATTATTTTACACAGAAAATAGTCCTGGTGTTTAATAACACAAATTACTTCTCTATCCTATAGGTACATTACAATTGCTGTTATGACTGCACAGAAAATTTAGGCTTTATTGCTCCTCAGGAACAGAAATTAAAATGCCTTAAGGGATATTTGACATCTCTCTTTCCTATTTTACTTTCCTTTCACTGACCTCCCAGCCTGTTACCAGCAGTCCAGCTCCAGGATCTGGTGAAGCTGGGAACAGCCATGGATGGGTGGGGGAAAGGGGAAGACCTGCAAAGGCTTCACAGTGTCCTACAATGCAATGACAGCAAATCTGTGAATCTTCGTGCCTAATATTTAATTTTAACCACTAAACACTATTGCATGAAGAGTGAACATGAATTACAACACGGAATGAAAATGCAAATTGGTAATAGCTTTTTAAATGTGTCCCTACAAGAGCTGGTTGCCCATTTTCTGCTGCCATTATGAAAAAAAAAAAAAAAAAGGTTTTCTTGGTCAGGATCAGATAAAAGGCATAATTTCCAAAGGCACAGAATTCAGCAACTCCCACTTGGAATAACACGAGATCCCATGTACACCATGGCACGTTTGGAAGTTTGGCTCACTTTGCTGGCATTTCAAAATGGGAATGGAGATCTTGCAAAGTTCTCCAAGCTGGGGGCTTTGCCCATTCCCACCCGTCAGGCAGCTCCCTGCTGCACCAGGCTACGGCTTGAGAGATTTGCCAGCAGGAGATGCCCCTGGCAAGTCTAACAAATCCTTCCCTTGAGGGACTGTGGGAAGGAAGAAAGAAAGGGGTTCAGGAAGAAAAGGAATAATTTGACTCCAGGAACAGAACCAAGCCTCTCCAGCAGTAGGGGAAAAAAATTTAAAGTAGGTCATTTAACATAAAAGAAAAATATATGTAAACATTTCGCAGTGTGGCAGGCTCTAACATAAGCTATTTTCATTTTTGGCAATTTATAGGCAAGAGACTGACTGGCAGTACATTAGAAACTTGGGATCATCAGCATTAGCTCTGTAACACCTCCACATCAGACTTCAGCTGGATTGGTGTCTTTGGGAGATCACCTGAGCACTCTCAGGATTGCCAACATGCCTATTTTTTCCTGCTTTGTGCCTGTAAGATATTGACGTGTTTTCAGCATTTTCTGGACATACCTAGTTGGGCTGACCACAGTTTTAAAATCATTTTCCTGCAAAGTCTTTAAGTCTATTAGAAAGGAATTCTTGCCTGGGAGGGTGGGCAGGCCCTGGCACAGGGTGCCCAGAGAAGCTGGGGCTGCCCCTGGATCCCTGGCAGTGTCCGAGGCCAGGCTGGATGGGGCTTGGAGCAGCCTGGGACAGTGGAAGGTGTCCCTGCCCATGGCAGGGGGTGGCACTGGATGGGCTTGAAGGTCTCTTCCAAACAAAATCTTTTCAAGATTCCATGATTCTAAGTTACATCCCTAAAACACCTCAATGGCCCCAGCAGGGCTATTTGTAGACATAAAATTAGGCGGGGGCTTAAGCATTTTGCTGAGTCAGGGCTTCACTGCAGGACATTATAAACTCAGTTCTTTTGAAAGGCAAAGGATGCCATAAGGTCCTGCAGAGATAACAGTTCAAAGAAAACAGCAGCATAAATTGTAAAGTCGGGCATTTTTTGTCAGGGGAAGCCAAGGAGGGAATTGTTTTTGCTTTGTTTTAGTGGCTCAGGTGACAGGAGGCAAAGGGAGGCAAGGTTCAAAGGCTGTAATAAACTGGCTTTCATCTGCTTTTCTCAATGGGCCACAAAACCCAACAAGCAGCTGCCATGTCCAAGCACTGCTCTGCCTATGACCAGGACACTTCGGAGCTGTTGTGATGAAGTCAGTCTGTCAGCTGGAAGATTTACTGTAATATTTACCTGGAGTATTTTGTAGTTTGCTTTAACACTGCTTCTCCTTTTTCCCAGCCTGCTCGGGTGTCATGGTCAAGAGCAGAGCAGAGGCTGCCAAAAGGAGAAAAGCCCTGAACTGTTCCCCCTTGCACTCGCCGAGGTCTGGGCAGAAACACCAGTGGTGCACATTTACCAGATAAAATGAATCTTTTAAACCCAAAGATACCATGACATCTTAAGCGCACACTTACGAAGGAAAAGTTCAGAACTCCATTTTAAACCACTTATGAGAGGATTTACCAAGATTCTGCCTAATGTTCAGCTGACGCTTTGTCAAAAACATTTATCACGAAGCTTTTGAAGTTTCTTAGCTCCCCCCGAGTTATTAAAACTTGAACTGCAGAGTTTGTTATCAGCCTCAGAGCACACACCGAATACATCAGGTATTTTTTCAGTCAACCTTTCAGTCTGATTTTGAGACTATTATACAAAATACAACGTTCCCAATCAGGTTAATGTCTGACAGATAATGCTGAGCGGGCGGAACCGCTGCGCCTGATTGATCCGCGAGACAATTTTCATTCCCTAATTTGCTTTTTATTAAACACTTTGCAATCAAAGGGAGCGGCGAGGAGCCTGCCATTCTCTGAGCAGGTTCCCTGTGAAGACCTGATGTCGGCTTCAACATTTTCAGGCAACTTCTTGAATTTTTGATGCTCTGTCGCAAGACCGTCTAAAACGTCGCGTCAATGCCGTGCTAGCGAAAAACTGCTCTTGTCAGTACAAATGAAGCAGCAAAACATCTGGTTCTGCTGCTTGCTGTACTCTTAACAACAGTTCTGCAAAAACAAACATCAGGGGTTCAAGGCAGAATTTCCTGCAATGACTTGGAGAACGCCCCGAGTCGTGATAAAGCAGATTTATCAATCACTCGCTGAACGAGGCAATCTTCTGCTGCCCGGGGCTTCATTCCCGACCAAGTTTATCACCAAACTGCCACTTTAAGTGGGTGTTTGGACACTTCACACCTGGAACCAGCCCAGAGGCTCCAGCAGACCCCTGGTGCTCTACAAATGTCTCTTTAAAATGCATCGCTCCTCACGGATACACGAAGACCTGGAAATAGAAACATTTCTACCAGGTCTCACAAAGCCTCTTATTTTGTTATGCTCTTTCAAAACAGAAATATGAAAGGCTCAGATATTTCTAATCAATAGGCCGATCTGATTCCCAGTAAGAATGAAAGAAAAGCTATTTATTTTGTGCAATCAAGTGCTCAGTATTGCTGCAATTCTCCCATTACATAAAATAACACACATTTTCTTGCACACAGGCACACACAAAGAAATCTAATAATGGCTTTTTACCTTTCAAAGTAACCTTAATCAACAAAATTAACTCGCAAGGCAAACCACTGCTTTTTGAACTGAACAAGAGCGAGCTTGACTCAACACATGTGAGATGTGAGAGGCAGCAAAGAAATATCTGCTAAAATTATGTCTGGAAGCCAAAAATGGAGTGATTCTTGACAGGGGAGGATGCACACTTGGAAACTTGGAAATTCTTTTATTCAAAGTCTTTAATGACCTCCAACCCAATTACATTTGCAGCAAGACATGACAATGCAGTTGCTCCTATTTAAAAGTATGTGTGAAAACGGAGCATTTTTGAAGCCTGATTCTTTTTTTTTTAACTTTTTAATCATGTTGAGATGAAGCTCATTTACTTAAAAAGAAAAAATGAAACCGAACGTCCTCTGCAGCTGGTCAAACAGATTACGAAACTCTAATCTCAGTAGCCTGAGGAAAACCAAAACTGTTTTTCAAGTATCTATTTTATAGAGCATTAGCTTTATACTTTTTAAAAGAGGCATTAACATAACTGATCAGAACATCCCAGAACGTTTCTGATCTAGTTAATCATATGACGTTATGACAGAGATTCTTGCTGTCATAATGCCAGTGTTTCTAAACATTTCTAAAATCCTTTAAGTTCTTTTTTTTTTTTTCCAAATTAGACATGGGTAAGATCTATTTCAGTTTCTTCAGAAGTTTTCCCTTCCATTTTAGAGCTCTACAAAACTAGTGCAGAATATTTTTGATAGACAGACACATACACACATAGCAAGGAACAATGTCAGGCTCCGTGACCTATTTAAATATTTCTGATGGCTTTTTATACAAAACATTTTACTCTAATTCCTGCAGAACTCATTTCTGGGAGTCCTCACCACCCTATTTCTTTAACTCTGTTGTATTCTTTACAGCTGAACTGGAATCATCAATAAAAAAAATCAGAATTTGTCTAGTTTAAATGTATTTGGTTTGTTTCCCTTAAAAGCAATTATTTAAACATTCAAGCCACACTTGTTGCAGCTCTGAGGATCGATGTTTATCGGACAAACTTCCAGCAGGCCTGGGCCCCTCCAAGGCAGCCCTGGAAAGATCAGAGTGAGGATTCCTGGGAGGGATTCCTGACACGAGCACCTCTGCAACAGGAACTGCCTGCCCTGGAAACAAACAGCCCGTGCTGCACCTTTTGGTGCTGACAGCTTCTCCAATACAGGTGAGAATAAGGTGTAATTTATACACAGGCAAGCTAGCAAGAGGAAAAGAGAGAAAAAACACCCGCCAAAGCAACGGCTGTGCCTCAGATTTAGTTTTGACAAAGACACAGTTGTGACAAAGCAGATTAATTTCCATTGAGTGCTTTTGGGAGTTGGTTGGTTTATTTGGTTGGTTGGTTGTGTTTTGAGTTTTTTTGTTAAGTCTGTTTCAACCCAGTTTCGAGCTGAAACTCTGCTGTTTCAGTGTGAAGATCTTTCTGCTGTGGAGGAAAGTCTTACATGAAAATGCACAGGCAGGAGAGGACCTCAGTCCCACACAGCACGAGTTCTGTTGAGTTACTTGTGACTCTAACAAGCACCCACAAGACATCACCCTGCTTTTGCTTCCCAGGAGCACCCACAGGGTCCTGACAAGGCAGCTGAAAAACCCCAAAAAAGCACACGAAGCTTTTTAAAAATATATATGTAAATAGTTCCAAACATTCCTATATGGATGACATCTTTAAAATGCAAAAGAACTAAAAATAACAGAAAACAGAGCAGGTTCTGAAGCACCACGAGTTTCTCATTTGTGCAGCTACATATTAACGTCTCTCAGCCGACCTGCACAGCTACTTCACGCATCCCAAAACCCTTCCCTTAGCACAACTGAGACAAAAACTGCAGGAAAAACATCATATGGCACAGTGTGAAAGATGTAAGAATTCCTCTACTGGTAAAGTTGCATAAATCCCAGTCTAGTTCAGGAATTGAGAAAAAAAAAGCACAAATGAGCTTGGCCTGTGCTGAGATGGAGAAGGGACATCAGCTCCTCACTCCCACCATGAAAGCAGAGTTAGAAACACAAATGAGTGCTCAGCAACACCAAACTTGATTTGCAAATGCACATTTCCATACAATGATTATGAACAGCCACAAACATTGAGTAGAAGTGATGTGTTACTCTGGTAGGACCAAGAAAACAATAAATCAGGTAGGAGTCCCTCCCTGGGGCTCAGAGCACGGCTGTGGTCAAAGGTGTTTCCAGGTAGACAATTAAAATCCACTGATAACATTCAAATTGTTAAATAGTCTTCGGTAATTGCTGTTCTACCTTGCTGAATTACAAGGGCAAAACTGGAAAGGACATGAATGATATTGACATTAGAAACAAAAATAAGAGCAATTCAAGTACAGCCCACACAGCTGTTTTCTGGAGGCAGAGAGTGTCAGTGCACATCCTGGATTTCTCCTTCCAGCTGCCTGCGGAGTCCTGGCCTGGTCCAGTGGTGCAGGTGTTCCTGCAGGTACCTAACATTTGTCAGCCTGCACTTTTATTTATACAGTTCCATTCTGCCCCTGCCAGGCTTCTCAGTAAGCAAACAAACTCACTTTTCATGTTCAGTGTTCTCGTTTGTACTTTTACCCCTTCTTACACAACAAAGCTGGCAGAGAGCAGAGCAGGGAGAGCGCCCGGGGCTCCCGCTGTGGGTGCAGGGGGTTGGACACTCCTTGTGGGCATCACCCCTCCCTGAGGGAGCACATCCTCTTCCTGGGTGTCCTCCAGGTTAGATCCTGGTGAGGAAAGGTGTGAGCAGGGTGACAGTGGAGTCACGCTGGCAACAGGAATGAAAAAGCCAAGCTGGACCATGGGAGCTCATGGCAGGCCCTGGGCGCTCACGTGGAAAATGGAAAGGAAAACGTTACAGCACTTCAGGGTTTCACATCTTTTCAACAATTTTAGTACAGAGAGATAGCACAAACTGCTATTGAAATGAAAATGTGTGCCCCTGAGACAGCGACTCTCAGGAGCCTGGATGGATTCAATGATCTCAGAGGTTTTTTTCCAGCCTTAATGATTCTGTGAGTCTGGACCAGCACCACTGCCCACTTGGCAAGTGCACAAATGATGTGTTTTCTGAAACCACAAGATATCTGCATGAAGTTTTAGTGCTGCCATGTCCTAACTAATTATTTCCCTAGAAAAGGGAAAAAAAAACTGGTTCGTTTCCCCCGATCTGGTTCTAGAAGAACTTGCATCCACTCCTTTTTGTATCACAAATGATCCGATCTGTTTTCAGGACACGATGAGTGATGCTCTCCTTCCTCCCCACACCAGGCTTTATTCCTTTGGGATGATCTGAACTGTGAGACAGCAAACCCCAGCGCAAAACTGAGCTGGGACTTCCCGGCAAATCTCAAGAGGGAAGTGAACAGGGCACTGCATGTTTTGTCTTCTAAGGCCAACACGGCCTGGTTTGAAATCCATGATCTCATGCCATGCTGGGCCAGGAAAATGGCATATCCAGGGCATGGGTTTCCAGCATAAAATACAAGTGAGGTGATCTGATGTGACTCTATTCACCTGCCAACAGCCCTGGCAGAAAAATAAACAGGTTCTGGGGATGAGCTGCTGCTGGAGGCAAAGCAGGAACCATTAGAAGAGCTGCCCTGACCTGCTAGAAACTGGTGTTTTTGCTTTGAACTTCAGCAAATCTTAATGAATTCTTCATAATTGGCAATCCGGGGTTTTCACTGAGGATTTATTTCTCTGGAGGTGCCAAACGCAGGAGACAAATCCAACACTGGAAATACAAATTTTGGGTCTCGCGGTTGGTTGTCCAGGCTGGTGAAGGCACTTCCAACACCACTGCAGGTCACTCTTGGTGTTGTATCAGGAATTAGATTTGTACGTGAAGGTGCCTCAGTGCTGAAGAATTTGCTTTCATAATTATTAAAACGTTGATTTAATTGAAGTTATTCATTTCAGTGCGGTGAAAGCTTAAACTAAGAGTAAGCAGAGACAGTTTTAGTACCAGAAGAAGTTAAAAAGTGGTTGTGTCCTCCTCCTTACTCGGAGGAGTAAGGTTTTGGTTGTGCTTGACTCATCCCTGCTTTCCTGCTCCTCCACTCCTCTCTTATCTGGCAGTTTTGGAGGGGATGCTGCCAAGAAGTTCATTTAAAGTCCTAAATTTTATCCTGTAGGCAACACTTACTCCAGTTTCCTGAGAATAAATTTCACAGACAGACCCCTGAAGAAGAAAACAGGTGAACTCTCTTTGCCCCATAAATCAGTCAGGCTTCCTGAAGAGGCCAAAGATACAAAACTACAGACGCCTGCATAGAAACACTTCAGAAAAAGCTTCAGCCTTGAGCTTCACAATCTTCCCCATCAGCCTCAAGTCCTCAGTCTTCCTCATGCATGTTTTCAAGGGCCAACAAATCAAATATTTACTGGCTCAGATCCTGTCCAGCAGTGAGTCAAGACATGATGGTGCAAGGATCAGCAACAATAAACTACTCCCGGGAAAGGCATCCAACACTCCAATGCAGGATGGACTATGGACACGAAATGCAGTGCCCACATGCAACAGGCTCGAAGAATAAAGTACATTTTCAATAAAACTAATCTAGTTTTCCATCTATACACGTGCTGGATGAACATACACAGGCAACTCCTTGGGCTGCAAGGCAACAATGTGTACGAACAGAAAATATTCACTGTACAAATTTTAGTGGGAAAAGGAGCGGAGAACGACACACAGAATAGACTCTTTCCTGTTTCTGGACTCCAGTGCTATTTTGGCTGCCAACAGTACACAAAATTTCCACTGAAGGGCAAGTCAAACCAATTTCCCTGACGATGGAGGCATCCGAAAACTCGCTGAGGTTATTCCACTAGTGCCTACGCATTCTCTAAGCGGATGAGCAGCTTCACTTTGAATCCATGTCAAACCACAAGGACGGGCTGATAATAACACTCAATTAAAACGATCTCGTCCCTCTAGAAAAAACTGGCTAAGAGCTCCACCTCACCTTTTCTAGCTGGGCACAATGGGGCGATTGATGCCGCGAGGAAACGGGATAGGTTTGTACCGAGGAGCCGACGGGTCAGGTTTGGTGACAGTGTTTGTAGGTTTAACCTCTTACACAGATCTCTGAGATGAAAAAGCCACTTCTGCTGAGCACACAACTGTGAGAAAGTCAGAGCTAGAGCTGGCAAACACCAAGCTGAGCTAATTAGACAGGTGTTTTGAAAAACCCCAAACTTTACACTCGACGTGTATTTGGACCTTTTGATGTTGTACCTGGTGCTGTTTTGCACCACTCGGGGCTCCACAGAAAGGCAGGAGCTGCTCCCCTGCTCGGCTCTGGGGGTGAGTTTGCCATCTGATCTGCTGAAATACGCAGATAAAAGTCGCCGCAGACTTTTTTCCCTTTTCAAGTGAAGCACTGTAACTTGGAAAGTTCTTTTATTCTCAACTCCGCTGACGCAAGAAAGTGGCAGGAATATGGCAGCTTTGGCTGCTTTCCTTTTGCAGCTCTTTGTAAGTAATCTTTTAATGCTAACAAAACAATAGGTATTTTCATTTTGGATGGAAAAAACACTCCAGTTATAGAAAATTAAGGCAATGCCTTTCAAAAAGTCTAAGAGTGCTACTGACCACTTGATTCTTCTCCTACCCAGCCTTTAAATATTGGTAAATAGTTACCACGCACAGGTATCAGGTTCTCCAGGTTTCTCTTGTTACGCTTAAGAAAAGCCCAACTATTATGAAAATGGTTAAGTTTAACAAAGATATTTCTATTTCCCTGTGATCTGCCATTCAAAAGTGTTAGCCAGTCATTTTTAAAAAAACATGCTTGATATTTGATCTTCTTGAGTTTCAGTTACATACAAAGCTGGAGAGCCAGCAGAAAATTCTAAGTGGAATCTGAAGATTTCTAAAGTCAACACTCATTTTGGCAGGAGCATTTTAATGCATAAAGCTGAAATCCTCAGTGACTCTCTCCTGCTGATATCCCTGGAGCAGCCAGCACCACGATTAGCACAAAACCAAAAGCAACCTCTAGCAGAACATACAGCTCTGCAAAAGAAGGATGTGGACACAAATGCTGGAAGTGGTGTAGGCACAATGGGATCAACCTGGTGCTGTTCCAGCTCGCCCCTGGGATGAGCCACGCCGTGAGAGAGATATCTCAGGGAAAAGAGATGCTGATAACAAAGCAGGTCCACATCCCCACAGCCCTGCCTGCCAAACCCTGCAACTCGCCTTGCTGTGCCAGGCTTTGAAAGCCTTCACTGCAGCGCTGTAAATGTTTGTTTGGAAGGTTTGCTTTGAAGACGTCGCTTTCCCCGGCACCCTTTTGCTGGTGGAATCCGTGGTTCACGCAGATTGTGTTTCCACCTCCACGGCTGGAGAAGCCCTGCAGTCAAGGCTGTTCCAGGAGCAGGGAAGGAGGCTGCGTTCCAGGAACTCACTGGAACTGGAACAAAGCACAGCCCTTGGAAAGCCCACACAGCCCTGTGCACAGACTGTTTTACAGATTCCCCGTCTTTGGACGGCATTAGACACTTGTTTTTATCTTCATCTTTTTTTTTTTCCCCCCTCTCCAGTAAAGTCCCAGACTCTGGAGCACAGGCTCTTCCTCCCGGGCATTCTGCCTCCTAACTCCTGGGTATCTCCCCAGCTCTGTCTTTCTTAAGCACCACTTTCTCCTCCACATAAAAGTCCTTCTGTTCTTTGGAGAGAAAAACGTCTTTGAAATGCAACAGTAAACTCTGAGCATCACAGCAGCCTTAAAAAAGCTGATTTCCATTTTCTTATAACATAGTTCTAAACACTGTCTGCCCTTCTTTACAAACTGTGTGGGCTTATATCAATATTTCTTAACAACACTTGCTAATAAGAATGTTTTGTGTGCACCTTTTTAATTACCCAGGACTCCTCTCGGTGTTATTACTCCTGTCTTGTCAATTAAAAGCAGTGATTTTATGGCTGGTTTTGAATTTTTTTCCCCATTTTTCCACTGCAAAATTGGTGTAGTCCACATTATTAAAAGCAAGATAGTTCAGCTGTATATAACTTTATATTTTATTATGCATTTCTAGAATCTTTAACTCGATAATTTGGAGACAGGTGGCATCCCCTCTGGGGCTAACAAGGAATAAAAAGGACTTCATGCAGCAAAGTGCCTTCTGGAGGGAAAATAAAACACTGAGGACAACGATGACAATGTAGGAGAAAGTAAAAATACCAACTTTTAAACCTGTCAGATAAATCTGGACTGCAGTTCAGAGGAAAAGGCAGGCACTAGCTCTAGTCTTTTATGAAACTTGTAAGTCTGATTTTGCTGTTGGCCATGGTAAGTTCTTCAATGTGTTGAGACATGAAAAGTCAAGAAAAATGCCAGAGTGCAAAGCTTGCTGCAGGAAAAAAAAAGATGACTCAATTCTTTGTCTCACAAAGCATGTCAAAGATATTATAAAGTACTTACAGATGCTCAGCCACTCGGATTGCCTGGCTGGCCAAACATCTGAAGCCCTGTAATTCTGGAGAGAAGGTACTGTGCTTCAGACAATGAAATAATTTCTGTGGCAGCAGAAACAGTGAGGTGATTTTGAAAGGAAGAGTTTTTTAAAATCAGGATTTCAGTTGTGATCAATAACTATCTAAGCTTAACACGAAAGTCAGCCTATTTTAATGATCATTTATAATGAATGTGTCAATACAGGCTTTTAAAGATAACCATGAAATGGAATAGTGAGATAGAGCAGAAGCAAAAGTTGAAAACCTCAGGGCTAAAACCTCATTTCTCTAACAGACAGAATTTGGGCGAAACGACTATTTACATTAACAAAGACTGACAAACAGGTGCCTCAGAGTTTGGACCCCATGAAACAGAGAAAGCAAAGCCATCAAAGACCTGCAGATTTAATTTACCTTTTCTTTTGGAAGACATGACTTCCTCTGCTGATCAAACAGAATATAGGAAGTTATGAGCAAGATAAAGTCATTTGCCTGGTAAATTTTAAGGTCTGCTTGCCAATGCTAAAGCACCAGTGTTGGTGCCTTGTAATTCCCTGCTAATAAAAGACACTGCAGAGTTATGAGTGTTATTACAGGCTAAAGTCAGTGACAAAGAAATAAAGATCCATGAAAAAGCGCTCCACGTATTTAACACCAAGATGGTCCCTTACAAGTCTCTCTTTCACCATGCCAAATGGTTTATCATGGTAATGTTTAGCCACAAAGGCAATTAGAAGGATTTGAAGTCCCTCTGGAGAAGCTTGTGACACGCACATCTCCGAGGCTCTGCGGTGACTGACAGCGTTTGGCACGGCCGTGGCCACAGAACCGCCACCAGCAGTGGGGCATGTTCTGACCAGATGTCTCACAAGACATGAGCTAGTGCCAACAGTGAAATGCTGACCTCCTTTTTTACAGGCACTGCTGGTTAAAAGAAAAAAAAAAAAATAAATAAAAAGACCTTCATCCGAGTTAAAATAGAAAATGCAATAAAATATGTTAAAAATCTTATCAGTAATGTGTGCCTGTTGATAAAAGTTTATTCTGAGCTAGTGGTTGAGGTTGTAGGAGTTCATTCTGCCACCTCAGTGTATCCTGGGGAATAAAGCAAGTCAAGACTCCCTTACCAAAAAGCCCTTGACACAGTATATGTCTTTACTATAAGTTTTAGATTTTCATTTATAGTTTATACGAAGTTTTCAGGGTTTTTTTCCCCTAATTAATGTCCTCTGTGCTATCACTTACACAAGGTCACAGCCTTCTGAACCACCAGTCATTACAGTCTTAATTTCCACCTTCGCCACAAACCCTGGGTGAGGTCAAAGCTCTGCCCTCCTCTGTCTCACTTTTAAAACAAGACCAAAAATGCTCCAGATCGGGGCAGCTTAGGTTGTGTGCTCTCAGGTGCCTCTCCTCCCTTAATAAGCACTAATTAAGGGCATTTAAACCACTTAGATTTACCTTTGCTTGGGCCTTTAAAACCAATAAATTAGAATTATTTATTTCTTACCAACTCCAGCCCTGGCTCTTGCAGAGTGCAATGCTGGTGTTCCAGAAGGTGTTTTGAGGGCAAAAAACGAAATATCTCTGCAGGGCTGCAGTCACTCAGTTTATGTTCCCAGAGACCCAATGTGCTTTTCCTTTTACTAAAGAATATTATTCGTAGTTACAAGTGGAATTTGCTAATAAACACGGCTAACAGTGAAACAGAACTACAAGCAAAGTTAGCTTGTGCATCAGATTTTTAAAAACACAGGTTTTTTGATAGAGAAAATCGGTGGTTTTTATACTTGCATGGATGAAATTCACTCTGTTGATAAAATCCTCAGTCCTTTGCAGAGGAAAAGATCCTTTGGCTCCAAGAGACAGCAGCATTTAACAAATATAGGATGTCAGGAATACTCAATGCCCACAAAGGCCCAAACAATTTAAACCCAGAAGTTTTCCCCTTTGTTCTGCTATGGCTATAAAACACTTTGACTTTTTTTCCCCCCCTCTCAACATTTTTAAACATAACAAAGAAAAACAACTGTTTGAAAATTTTTCACATGAAGGGGAACATTATTAGAGGCCATTCTTTCCTAGAAATCTTTTAAGTCTTATTTATTAACAGAATTAATCTGATCATAAGCTGGCTGACACACAAAGTGTTGAAATATGTCATCTTCCAACCATGCTTTGCTAATGTCATTTTGGTGTTAATTCAGGGCTATAACACAATCCTAGAATCTGTAACAGGAATCAAACAACAATTGTGGTTCATCTGGCAAAAAAAGCATCATTTTCCCCCCTTTCTGTTGTGGGTTTGTCACTGTATGCTCTCCATCATCCATTTCTTTCCAGAATCTACTTTTTGATGTGGAGTCCCCACTTGGCCATCAACTCCAGCATTAAAATGCTCTGAACATGTTTTGCAGTTCCAATCCCAGGAAATGTTTTGTACTTTCAATCCCAGGATCCAAAAGAATTTCATAAAAAACTAAACAGCTAAGCGTAAACAACCAAGGCTGGGATTTCATAAATAACCTCGAGGTATCTTTATGATGCCACCAGCTTCTTGTTCTGCCCAGTCCAGTAACCAAAAGCAGCAGAGAAGTCTGGTAAATGCTCTGCCCATTGGAATTATCGAGCTGCTGTGGGTAGATCCCTACAGGGATGCAAGAAACGTAATTTAAAAAAAAAAAAAAAAAAAGTTTACCCCACACTTCAGTGCCCAGGGAAGCTCCTGCACAGCCATTCCCAGGAGCTCAGCGCCCGGCCCCTCACTGGAGGGTGCCAGCTGCAATCCCAGCCTGAAGCACCACGAAGGGCTCCCGGGCACGGCAGCTCCGGCAGCGTTTCCACACATCTGCAGGGCGCTACCACAGCTCTGATCCCAGCCGATTGCCTGGCCACGACTCCTCATCCCGGGGTGAGCTCAGGGGAGGCACAGCCCAGCGAGCAGGGGAGCTCTGCTCTGCGTCCCCTCAGCCCCAGCTCCGTGTCCTCGGGCTCTGCTCCAAACAGTTTCAGTCGCGCTAAGCCCAAGGTGAGCTGGGTTTTTGGGGCCAGGCCTCAGCTGCTTCGGGCTCTGCCACGACACGCTGCCACTCCGTGGCACCCAGGGCGGTCACCCTGCGAGCCACCAGAGGGGAAGGTGATGAGCCGAAGTTTTATCCTGATTTTATGGGTGATGACAAGTCTGACTTGCCCTTAGGCCAGACCAACCACGGCCTAACACAGAGTGCCAAGGCCTTCAAGCATTTGTCTCAAACTGACCCAAACTGAGGCCATCCGAAGCCAAAAAGTGTTGCTCAGATTGGATTTTTAGGTTGTCAAAAGCAGCAAAATGTTCTTGAAAGTTTCATTTATTCTTTTGGACTAATATTTATGATACTACCTTAAAAAATATTGAGTTGAAGGAGGTGGATGCAATTGTGCAATAATAACAAATCAGAAATCTTTTACTAGCAAAGAGAGTCAGGAATTTGAATTAACATCAAAATCATGCATTATGGCATCCACATCTGGATATCACTTTACTGCCTAAATCCAAAACTTCTCTGAGAGCCAGTTGGTTTCTGTAAAAATCCATTTCTCTCTTTGAAAGGAAGTAATAATTGGAAGGTCTTACAGGAAGCCACCCAATACCAATAGAGGAAATTGCAATCTGTTCCTCAATGTTAGTTTAAATCAATGTTATATTTAGCAAAGGCTGTTTTTTAATGATAGTATTTTCAATAGCTTTTGCTACACTGAGTCTCCTCAAAGGCTTACATTATATTAAGAATTGCTTTGTTTGTAGAATGTTTCTTTAATCATCCCTCAAGGTCTTCAGCTTACCCTAGGTTAGATGTTGTTCTCCATCTCCAGGACATCCAGGATTCCATTTTCACCAAAACCCTTTTTTTTTTTTTTGCCTCAGGCTAATAAAAAGCAAAGTATTTCTGCATATGCTTGCCTAGAAATATGTGTGGTTCTTAAAAATACTAAGTGATCAAATATTAAAACCACCTTTTTCTGTTTCCAGAAGTATACACAGCATTTTAGCTTCCTAGGAATTTTCTGCTTGGGTATCTGGATTTCAGTAAGTTTCCATTAAATCAGTGGTTTCAAAGGAAGATTTTTTTTTTTTTAAAAGTACAGCATTAATGATACTAAACAAAATTCAAGAACTCCAAGCAAAACAGCTCCTCCAATTTCTTCTCCAAGTTGACAAAATCTTTTAGAACACACTCCCAGCACCAGTGCTAAAAACTCTCTGGGACACTGCTCAGAAATCCTGTGCAGAATTTCCCTGTGGTTTTTATGGATTTCATTACATTGTGAGGTAATAACATCAAAATTAAGTTTATAATAGATTTACATGCAGAAGGCTTTCATGCCACCTATAATCATTAGTGTTCAAAACCTGGTGTTGCCAACAGCTGAATTATTCCACTGAATGTACCTTAAGTGAATCCAGAAATTCAACAGTAGAGTTTGCACCAGAAGAAAAATGCTGCTAAAGAGTCTAAACCATGTTTTTCCAACACGCAACTCAAGAAGGCACCATGATAACTTGAATTACAGTGTATTTCTGACTCTGTGCAAGATGATTCCACTGCCACGGGGTTTCTGCAGATCTTGGTGGCCACTGGAAAAATGAACTACAAACTGTCCATGTTCCCAAGTGGCACAAATTCACCTGTACCTGCAAATAATGTGATTTACCTGTGTTCTACCTGCAGAGCCTGGTGATAACATCACCTACCTGTGGCGATTCCATTTGGGTAACAGACGAGAGCCAGCATTTTGATAGTTACACTTTTCACAGAACGATCAGAAAGAAAATTCTTTTCCTCAACAAGCACACAAATAAAGGCAGACATTTTCCTTAAGAAAAAATGATGATCATTAAAAACTTGATGAAAGAAAGGAAAAAAGCACACTCTGCAGATGATGAGACAGTAACGCCAACCCATTGCAAGTCATTCCAATCTAGAGGACAGCATTAACTGCACCATAATCCAACAGCTTTCCAGCATTTAAAAACTTCCATGGCATCTTTTAGGCACAAAAATTAGGTAAATTGTAGGAGTTTTTTTCATGACTTTCTACATTTAATAACGTAATTCTTTGGTACGGTTAAATGTCTTGAGAAACGAAAAGAAAAGGAATTGTCTTCTTCTATACAACTCCTCATTGAGGTATTTTTGTTGTCAAACAGAGCAGATTACATTAGTTTCAGAAATTTTCCATTGCTCTTTACTACTCTGAGAAGAAAAAATGTTTAAAAACGAATTCTGCTCACTTCTACAGGTGGGATTCTCTGCAGCCACTTTGAGTCAAGGTGTCAAAGCAGCAGGAACAGAACCTGGCTATCGAGTCTCTTAATGAAAAAGGCCAAAGAATGCAATTCTGATGCAAAATATGTATAAATCTAACAAACAAAACTACAGATAACAAATACTTTATTCCATTAACATTCAGCACAGACCTTGCTTATATTTTTCAATGGAAGCTAAGGACAAACTTTCCTTCAGTGTGGCCCTAAACATGAAAGTTGGGAACGTTTGTGAGAACCAGGCTGCAGCCCAGGCCATGCTGCTGCCTCACTCTCCTATTTTTCACCTTTCCTCTCTTTCAAGCCCTGAAAGCACAGCATAAAGGTGCTGAAAATACACTAAAACATCAGGGCCAGTATTAAAAGAAAGAGAACAGAGAAGATTCAAGTATTTGACTGATGTGGATGGATTAGATTTGCCAAATCCAGGCGTTTTATGCAGGCATAGGATCAGCTAGAGGAAAGGGAGCCTGAGTCATCAGCTCCATCAAAGCCAAGGTCTGGGGACGTCTGGGTGAGCGCTGTGTGAACAGGAACCATCCCTGCATTCAGAACTTTTAATTACCCTCACCCAGGCAGCAGCATCAGGGCTGAAATCCCCAGATTACCTTGATTGCTCTGTCATTATCTGTCATCAGCTGCTGCTTCTCATCTTCCAACTTCTGTGCAACTTCCTGGAGCCGCTGCTCCGCCGCAAGCTGCTGCCGGCTGTTCTCCTCTGTCAGGGAGGAAATGGTTCTCTTCAGTTCAGCTATCTCCTGAAAAGAAAGCAGCACGTTAAAGCTCCCCTCAATAAAAGACACGTATTTTGCATGTTTTTTTATAGAAAAGTGGCATGTGCAAGCTCTGCTGCGCGAGCTGGATGTTTGAAATTAGCACGCTGCACACTAGCAGGGCATGGAACTCCACGCAGAGAAAAGGAATTAGAGCGAGGCTGGAAATGACAAGAATCGCTGAGCACAAAATATTTGGAAGTGTTTTCCACTGTGACATTCCAAAATATTTACTCATGAGAACAAAGCACATCTGTGATCTTCAAACTGGAGCCTGTTCCCCGTCTTGCGCCGCTCTGAAAGCGGGAGTGTGAGTTTACATTGGGATGCTGGTGCTCCTTTTCCAGGGGGATATTTTACTGCTTGATACTGCTGAGAAGAAAAACGCCCACATTCACACACTGGACTGAAATTTCAACTTGACAGTGAAATTTCTGAGCTGCTGAAAGGAGCAGATTCTGCTGAGCAATACGGTGGGGACCTGACTCCACATCCAGGACCTTCAACTGGACCTTTTAGGTGATTCACTCGTGATTTGTTGAATTGTATTTATTTTACCTTTTTCATCACTGGGGAAAGTCATAACTAATCCTGATCCTTTAGGCATATTTACAGAATTTTATACTGACATGTCATCACCCAGCAAAGCACTTAAACATGTGGGAGAGTCACTGACTTTAATGTATATATTCAAGCTTAAGGTTAAGCTGCTGTAGCAGCACATTATAGTCTAATTCTAAAAGCACTTTAGCACACAGGCAGTTCAGGAAGAGACTACCAGAGTGCTTAGACTCTGCCAGGCCTCTTCACTGGCAGAGAAACATTTAATTCTATTAATTACATGGTTATTTAGGGAAAAAAAAATAGTTTAAAGCCCCTAAAAATAGGCCAAGACTTGTGTAAGAACTGTGCTACAAATGAAGGTACTAAAATCAGTGAGAAAGGCGAAAAGGCCTGATTAAAACCCTGCAGTAAATTTATTTCTCTTTACCTACCTGAAGACCCCAGGAAATAACACAGATTATGTGTAAAACCTGCCTTCGTATTTCTGTATTGCTGTTCTAAAAAACAAATACTTATATAAAAAGATAATGCCCATCAAAAGGAAGGGTTTTTGAGACCAATATGCCGAAGTTTAGAGATTATCTTGATAGGCTGCAACTCTTCAGCCAGAATTAAGCAGTGTCTCTGGGTTTGCAGTTTGGGTCGCTGTTCAGAAGTCAGATAATGTGCAGAAATGTGGTTTTACCAGGTGTGTAACGCGCAGGAGAAAGCAATGGATCATATAAATTATTAAGATAACAACTTGAAGCCATGCAAACCTACATTGTGTATGTCCCATTTCGTCACCTTCAAAGCAAACAAAGTAACAAACTCCTCAATAGAACACAAACCTGAAATTTAAAGCTTTTACTGGGTTGAGACCCTGTAAAAGCACAGGAGTTCTGAAATGCATGCAAGGATATTTCAGCAGGAATTGATGAAGAAAGATCTGCTTTGTGCAGTACTTTTCAGAGCAAAAAATTTCTATTTACTTTGCATAAACTTCAGAGGAAATTTCTGGAAATATCTTCTCTGTGTGGGTGTCAAAAGTGAATGTTCCAAGAGGCCAGAGAGAAAGATTGGACAGATGTTGTCAGCAACGCGACCACAAGAAAAGTTGCGATCGACCAATTATTAACAGTGAGCTACAAAAAAAACCCCAAACCCAACCATGTCCAAGTGACTTGGGGGATGTGATTTAAACCCACACTAGTAAAGAAATTCAGACATCAGGGTGAAACTGTTTTATTGAGCCAAACAGCCCTGACAGATGATGGATGTGTTGTGTCTGCCCCAGAAAGTGCCGAGGAACTGGGTCCAGCTCTCCCCAGCAAAATGTCCCAGCTACAGCAAAGCCACCTTAATACAAAACATGTCCCCAAATTTTTCCATCTTGAGACTATTCTGCAGGCCAATAAATGTCAGTCTGACAAAATTTATTATGACATTTAGGTTAAAGAGTTCTTACCTTGCCCTACACTACCTACGTGTTCCCGCTGCCACAATTAAAGCAATTTCCCTCACCCCTTGCTTAAAAATTCAGAAATGCTTCAATTATTCCAACTGTCTTTAAGAAATGGACCAAGAAGCCTTTTTGTATTGACACTGGATTGTGTCTGGCCTGGAGAGGCTGCCTTGATTCCATTCACATGTGAGTGACAATGACAAAAGGTAAAATAGAGGCAGCAATGGAAGGGATCTGGATCTCTTCCTTCAGGTCTGACACGGATTAAATGATACTTTTTGAGCTTTAACCATTTCCTGCTTTCCAGGTTCAGATGGAAAGATTAAAAAATTAAGAGGTTTTTTTTTGTTGTTGTGTCTTTCTTTCTTTATAAATAAGGCTCTCAAAAATTACTAAATTACTGATTTAAATTACTGGAAAGGTATTTAGGAAAGAGAACATTCTCTCTCATTTACCACAGAACTGTGGAATTGGTGAGGGTGGAATGGACCAGTTTAGAGAAGTATCACCCAGAGCTGGTTGTTCAGGATCAGCCCAGTCAGGTTTCAAGTATCGCCAAGAATGGAGACTCTACAACCTCTCTGTATGCAAATAAATGTTTAGAAAATACAGGTTAGATTTTAGAAACAGAATATAAGACATATTTACCAACGATTCTGAGAAATGCAGTGTGAAAAAGCGACAGGCAATAAATGTCACCAAAACAACTGAAGTCACAATTTTGGACAAGTGTTACAGAGAAAAAGAGTCAAAGGAGCTGAAAGGATGAAATCAAGGGTTGTAATATTTGGAAGTGTTGGTAAAACAGTAAAGTTTGCAGTTTCTTGTTATTGTCTCACTGATCACTTCTGTCTAGTTTAGAGGCTGCTAAACCCTTCTTTGTGGTGTTTTTATTCATTTTAAAAGACTATTATTGGACTACTGGCTGCAAACACACTTTGCAATGCAAGGCAGACATTCTGCTGTGGCTGGGAGCAACGGGGAGAACTGCCACAAATCCTCGTGGCAATTTTCTTCTTATTAAAAGCTTAACTTCTGGTTGCATCTCCATCACTTTTCACACTTCAGTACTACCTGTCAGTCAAACTGAAAGCTGAAGTATGTAAAAATCATCCAGTCTTACCATTTTTAAGTATATATGTAAATTCAACACTCATTTTCATCTTCCGAGTTCTCTGAAGAACAAAAACTCAAGTCAAAACCAGTCTGCCTCCAGGACACTGACATTCCTCAAGGTGTTGTTTTGGGCAGAAATGCAGAACTGGTGGGGATCAGTGATAAAGATGAAGAAACCTTGGGTGACACCGCCTTTAACACGAAATGCAAGTCCTGCCTGTGCAACTGCCCCTGGTTCCATGAGATGTGCTGGCTGATGGAGCACCTCACCCTCCTGCCTGAAGGAGGACTCGGTCCTCTCGGGTCCTCAGCAGATGACAACGGAGATGAAAAAGATGCAATTCAGAACTGAAAAAAAACCACCTGTATTTTCCAGCCAGCTTAAAGCTCTGTGGTTTTTTTTGGTTAAAACCTGCAAGAAGACACTGGATGTTTGATTTGGAAACGGGTTATGACAGAAGTTGGGTTATGACTCGGGCTATGACTCGGTTGTCAAGACCAGAAGTAACTCGAGCTTCCATCAAGTTTCCAAGTGGAACAGGTTCACCTGAGCTCTCCCCTGGCGTCTCCTGGCCACCTACCTGCGAGGACTTGGCCAGTTTCTGGCTGAACTCCTGCTCCGTCTGCCTCAGCCGGCTGTTGGCCTGGAACACACACAAAAGACAGCCCCGTTAGCTCAGACACAGGACGTGTACAGACACTTTGCCACCGGGCCCCGGGCTTGGCACCCCCTCCACATGCCTATCACCGAGCGCCGGCCCCGCGCCAGCCCCAACGCCCTTTTGTGGCAGCCAAAAAACCGCCAGGGCTGCCCTTTGATCTCGGGCCAACTATTCATCGCTTAAAAGAGGGGAGAAATTGTACCTCTGCTGCCAATTATTAGAAAAACATAAAGAGTTCCGCGGATTAAAAAAAAGGGAAAAAAAAAAAAAGGAGAGAATGAGTGTGTGTGTTTCTGTGTGGCAGGGGAAGGAGGCAACACACACAAATGAGTTTATCAGGGTGAATTTGTTTCTGAACAGAGGGGAAAAAACAAGGAGAAAGTCCCAGGCAATGTGACATGGGGGACACAGCTTCACCTCTCAGTTCTGTGTCTGCAACTGTCCTTTGTCCCATTGCTCGTGCCTTCCTAGGGAAAGGTGGGGATTACACTGAAAATCCACCCAAGATGCAGCTGAAGCAGCTTGGACATACAGCTCTTTCCTTACCCCAGCATTTTTTTCACAACTCAAAGCTAAAGAATAAAGCAAACTGAAAACAAGGCCGCTCAGTCGTATCAGAATCCAACAAGCAAGTATTTCTATAACCCCAGGAAAAATAGCTCTTAAGGATTTTTTTTTCCTCAAATAATAGAATTTCAGAAATAATTTGATAATAGTGATATTAATAACAAACTAAACGCAATTTCATTTCAGGAGAGAAACCTGATTTGTATTTTTCTTGCAGAAACCAGCCTGGCCCAGCCCCACCACGCTGTCCTCAGGTGAACTGCTCGGCGCTCTCGTCTTCTTGGCTCTCAAACTTGAGGACAGGTGTCTAAGACAAATATTTTCTTAGGGGGGACAGAATATCACGCAGCTGAGTTCTGAAGCAAATTTAAGCTGATTAAGTTCTCAAAATCTATCTGACCTCCTGCTCAAACCTTTGATCTGTCGTCCTCAGTTTTACAGCACCGCGTCCAGCGCCCGAACGTTCGCTCCCGCCAGCCCCTCTTTGGGGGGACCACAGAAACCACAGGGGCCCCCAAAGCCTCTGAACCCTGCGTGCATCCAGCTGCAAGGCTCAGACTCCATTTCTGCAAGCACCAGGGATTTCAGGCAGGCAAAGAGCCTTATTGATTTTACTGGGCTATAAATCAAGGAGCTTAGAGCCGCGGAGCGTTTGCGGATCGTCATGGTAGGGCTGGAATCATCCTCGGCAATCCCGGCAGCTCTGTAAGGTGCAGCTCAGTGTAAGAACATTACAGCCAGTTCAAAGTAATCCTGAACTTTACATGAAATTGCAATTTCAGATCCTCAATCCCTTCAAATTCCAAAATTATGAAACATATGGATATCTCCATCTGTTTGTTGGTACTAAGGAATCTACTAAAAAAGTTAATCAAACCCAGTTATCAAATTTGTGTATCATTTTTGAGATAACATTACGCTTTCATAATAAACAGAGATAATGCCAATACACATTGGTTGGAACCAGCATCTAGAAGAATTCTGGAGCACCAGGCAAATTAAATTTCACTTTTTCTCCATTTATCACTCAAAAGTGAACCGCAAACACTGTAAGGGCCCACGGTGGGGGTGCATAAATAAAAGGAGTGGTGACACAGCACCAGTTATCCCAGGGAGCTCTGTCCATGCTCTGTTTCTCCTTGTACTCAGGCTGACCCACGTTAACACTCATTCCATTGTACTGCAGCCTAGTTTCACATGATGTTTTACCACCACTGCATGTCATAAAGTGACTGAAACTGCCAGTTCATCTTTAGAGAAAAAAAGTAAAAAATAAATTACAGCAATAGCGTAAATTACTGTTTCTCCCAGAAAGGGAGAGGGACCCGTCAGCAAGGCACTGCACAGATCACGTTGCAGCTGCTCTCGCTCAACTTGCCTGGGGTAAAAGTCCTCATCTTTCATAGAAGCAGTTTTATAACCTCCTTAACCCACAGAAGAAATCCCAATAAATAATAAAAAACCACTCATGAGTTCCATAAACAAATTAGAATTTGTTTGTTCACGCTGAGTGGAATCAGGCTGACCTCTGAGAGACAGGACAGAGGTGACCCAAAAGAAAGATACGCTGAATTTCAGTGGTTTATTCCTAACTAAAGGCAAAGAATGGATATCCTACCAGTTTACTTAAAGGGAATTGCAACATTTTATTTTATAATTGCTTTAACAACTTCCAGTTGGCAAAATATTTATAAGCTTTGTCTCCTGGTCACCAACAAACCATAAATTCTTGCATTTACTTCCAGTCCCAAACATCTCTATCTGAGGAGTCTGAGTTTCAGAGGTACCGAGCTCCCAAGGCTTCCCCTGGAGATGGCACAAGCACATCTAGGTGGGCTTTGGTTGTCTAAAACTGATTATATTGGCCCTGTGGCACTAAAAACTGTGGACAGTCCCTGCCAGTACCTTAAAGGGTCTTAGAGCAGGGCTGGAGAGGGACTTTTCAGTGATAGGAAAAGGTGGAATGGTTTCCCACTGATGGAGGGCAGGGTTAGATGGGGCAGGAATCCTTCCCTGGGAGGGTGGGCAGGCCCTGGCACAGGGTGCCCAGAGAAGCTGGGGCTGCCCCTGGATCCCTGGCAGTGTCCAAGGCCAGGCTGGACAGGGCTTGGAGCAGCCTGGGACAGTGGAAGGTGTCCCTGCCCATGGCAGGGGGTGGATGAGATGATCTTTAAGGTCCTTTCCAGCCCAAACCGTTCCATGATTGCGGCTCCTGCTGACTTCAGCTTTCCCCTGAGGTCTGTAACACCCAACGGCTCTTGCATCATCACAAACCACACGAGCAGCTCTGATGAAGGCAGACACCACAACTTACAGCACTGAAAAGATCCAACTCATGGGGCTGCCTGGGCACCCTCTTTTCCACTGCCAGAAATATGAAGCTTCTCCTTTTCTAAAACCTGCAACTCAAACTAATTTAATACCTCTTTATACAGGCTGTTGCTTTGCAACCAAGGGAGACATAAACCACCTTCCCTGGGGCAGAGGTAGCACTGCTACGCACAGAAAATGCCTTTTTACTCTTTTTTTTTGTTATAAGGAATGAGTAAATACACACAGAGCTGTGCACAGAGACCATCAGGGGGGATTTATATCACATTTATCTCAACAAGTGAGAAGGTTCACACTGGCCTGGTGCACACACACAGCACTTTCCTGGGCTCCTTCTTTTCCATCTGGCTGCTGTGTTCATGTGCTGGAGGAAGCACGAGCTGTTCCTGTATTATTTTAAGGGCATTCCCTCCCTTTCAGGTTAGCTGCTATTTCAGAAACATAATGAATAAGAATCCAAGTGGAAGGTGAGCATTTGGAGGGTCAGCCAGTGTTCATTAAAGTCGAGCTCTTTTTATAGCAATGGGCAGCACTGCAAATAGAGTTAATGGCGTGCAACCAGTTTTCCGTGTGTGAGAGGTGGCTGCTGAAATTCCAACTTGGCAGAAGCTTGTCAGAAATATCAATTGGAATATCCATTTTTATAATGAAAAAGGTTTAAATTGGATAAGCTGCAGAGGAATTCCACCGATTCAAAAACGAACTCCTGTTTAGTTTCACACAATTAATACATATTTTAGCTAAAATTATCTGATTATAATGATTTTACAGGCAGTTATTTTATATTACAGAGTGAGGACTTTTGCATTAAAAAGATTATGTCCTTGTTGCAGTTAATTGGTTTTAAAAACCAACTATAATTCTTTAACAAGCCTTAAAGCATCATATTGTGGTTGCCGAGCAAAACTGCATCGACTTCAACAAAACATTTCACATAAAAACTCAAACTGTTATTAGCGCTCCACATGTGGTGTCTGAATTAATGGATGCTCCTCTAACACAGCCCCATTTTCACTTTCTCCTTTCATGAAACAGAACAGCACCAGTAAAAGGGCACAGGATCCATGGCACACCACAAAAGCACACCATGTCCTACCCCAATTTCCAAGTATTTATTAGCTATTTTGAACGTATGAGGTGTATCAGAGGGAACTTTTAGTTCCAGTTCCACTCCACGGAGCACATGACCTAAACATCTGTTCCAGCTGCACCCCGGGTTTGGCAGCCACGTGGACAATTCCATCCTCCAGCAACATCCGTGGAGGCATTTGGGATGTCTTGGATGTTTACCAAAAATGAAGCTGTTCAGAATCTTTGGAAAATTACAGATCTGTGCATTGTGTAAGATACTGGTGGAAAAATCCTTCCCTGGGAGGGTGGGCAGGCCCTGGCACAGGGTGCCCAGAGAAGCTGGGGCTGCCCCTGGATCCCTGGCAGTGCCCAAGGCCAGGCTGGACAGGGCTTGGAGTGACCTGGGACAGTGGGAGGTGTCCCTGCCCATGGCAGGGGGTGGCACTGGATGGGATTTAAGGTCCCTTCCAGCCCAAACAACCACAGTTTAGCGATGGGCTTGGCAGTGTTGGGTTTCTGGTTGGACTCAATTGCCTTAGAGGTCTTTTCCAACCTAAATAATTCCATTTCTCTATCTTCCAGCTTTGGAAACAGCTCCCACAGCTAGAGTTTTTAATGTCTATATACACACACACAGAGCACCATATTCACTGATAGAGAAGTAGCAGATTTAAGAACTTTTTTGTTTAGGGTACTAGCTATGAAAGAATCATTTTTCAAAATGCCTGCAACTAGCTAAAAGTGGCCATCCATAAGATGATCCTCCATAATTAGTTAGATAAAAGTGTAAGTAAACTTAAAAAAAAAAAAAAAAGAAGAAGAAGAAAAAAAAGGAGGAAAAAATCAAAGGGTGGGGGAAGAAGAAGAAAGAAAACTTGCTCCAGGGAAGAAGCAACTGTTCTCTGATGTGCAGCAAGGAATTTAACATCAAAGAACTAATGTAAATGGGGCCCATTTACCTCAAAAAACAACACACCACTCCACATTCTGGAATATTTCTATTTTAAGTTTGACAGCATTATGCTTTGTAGCAAAACTCAAGATTGTGTAATTTGATAGATGTCAGAAGAAAACGACCTTCAGGATGGCTAACGGTGGCAATCTTCGCTATTAAGTATGTTAAAACTCTCTGTACAATATCTGTTTAAACTTCAGAGATCACCAGATCACCTTTAAAGTTCATCTGATTGCACATAAAAATTCCATTTTGACTCAAAGCCTGAAACATGTATTTCCCTTATGTGCCTCTAGTACAGACAGTGGGTGACTTCCCACACCAATACTCCTGTTCCTTCTCCTGCTCTCCCCACCAATCAGACAAAAATGAAAGCTGGATCTCTGCTCTCCAGTGAAAATAGCACACCAGTTCAAATATGTAATCTGAACCACCCAAAAGACCATTAAAAATAGTTGAATACCCAAAATGATGTTAACAGAATAATTAGTCAAGTAGCAAATGACTTCAAGGGTTTTGAAAATGAATGATAGAAATCCCAAAATCCTATTAATATTCTATTTTACATTTCACTTTTGGAGGTCTACAAATCTCTTCCTTTTTATTTTTTTTTCATTAAACATACATCTTCAGGAGAGAAAACCCTCCCATTCACGTGTGAAGTACTTTTCACTGGGAAAAACCCAGGAATGAATAGAAATGGCTTTGACAGTACCTGCACAGAGAATTGCTTTTCTGCAGCACATTGCAGTTCTGTGCTTAATGGGGGCCCACTGAGGAACTGCTTCTGCAAACTGTGCCTTAGGAAAACTCTCCATTCCAGACTTTTCATTTAAACCAACAGAGTATTCCTAATAATTCTGAAATTATGCAGAGGAATTAAATACAGGCATTTTTAACTGTCCCAGAAAGTCTTCTGCGGGACTCCAGCTGCAGGGTGGCTGATGCCCAAGTTACCCCAGCCTGACACCAGGACACAATTATTACCTTCATCTAAATGGATCTACTGAGCATCTAAATATTCCCCAGCATCACTAATGCTGATTTCCAGTCAATACTGTTGTAGCCAGGCACATCATTTAAAACAAACTGGCCTAAAATACAAGCCTTGCATACAAGACAAGGATTTAAAACCAGATTAACAGCCTGGGTTTGCCACGTCCAATTGTTTAATGCTTGAACCACCCTTCACAAAGACAACAGTGGTGAGTGCATCAGGCACTTAAAGGGCTGGCACAGAATTATGTTTTAATCTGAAGCTGTTCTGGGACATTTTGCCAAAAGATTGCTGGGTGTGATAAGCTCTGGGCTGAGATCATGGGCAGCACAGGCAAAGACGGCTGGTTTTCACTTGATTTACTCTCATCAATCATCTGTGAGATGACTATTGGTGAAATCAGTGTTGTGTTTTGTGGTGACAGAGATTCCTGCAAATGAGGAGAGTCAAATGATCTTCACAGATGTCACTGCTGCTCATCTGCCATCCATCACGCCGGGCAGCTGGCTTCGAGATTTCTCATTAACTTCCTATTCACACCAACTTTGGGGTCAGCTTTTATAGGATGGCACGATTCCTCCTACAGCTCCACCCTCAAATGAGATGGAGCAAACCTGGTGAAGATGTGGGGACTGCAACACTCTCCACTTTAGGGTCCCTAAATCACAAATACATTCCTGGATTACTGTTTTTAATATTTCCTGGTTTTCTTCTGTTCCGTCCAACTAAACTAAGACTGTTATTTAAACCGAGTTTAAGACATTATATCAAAAGTGGTGGCATGTTCTTTTCCAGAGCTTTAACAAAGAAAACATGCACCCAAGAAGAATTATCTGAGCTTTGACAAGCTGCCTTTACCCCTGAGAAATGCAAACACCTGACTCCTCTCACGAGCTCAGGCTCTGCCCCGCTCTGACACAAAGAAGCTTCTAGAATCACTCGGGCCCAGATGTTTCTGGTACCCACACAGCTGACACCCAGCCAAACCACGAGGGGACGGGCTGTGAAACACCTCTGGAGGTGCAAGTCAAAGCTAAAGCTTCCTCCACACGTAGGAGGCAACAGCCCTGAGACGTGACACTGATCCTCGACTCGACTCGGCTAAAGACTATTTAATCTCAGCTTTACAAAACTCGATTCTTTCAGAAACTGGAGATTTGCAAGGCCCAGGCACTTCATCATTATTTATCAGCTAAATTCACACACCTTGATTTTTGCCAGGGAGGGACTTTAAGGTTCCTGAAAGAATTATAAAGGGATAAGAATGAGATTTTTGGTTTTCAGATTCTGCATTGCTGTTTTAAGTTGAATTTTGTGGCAATAACAAGCATTTATTAAGACAATGAGTAGAAAAAAGTTCCACATATGTATCATTTTAAGACAGAATCTTTGCCATTAAATAGAAGAAAAACTGGGAACAAAGGACAAACTCTGTACCCCTGAAGTAACTCAGTATCCCTAAATTAGCTCGGTATCATGAAATTAACTCAGTGTTACGAAGTTACATCATTAGATGACAGCCCAACGAAAGTTAAGCTTCTCCAGTTGGAAAGACAGACACTGAAAATACAACCAAATCCCCCAACAAATCTATGATCTGCTACGATCTGAAGCCATCAGTGCTCCTTAGCAAGATTATGCTGGATTACTTTTTGTAGTTTTAAATATGACAAAGCTGCCCCAAAAGAGTGACAACTTCCCGGAGCCAGAGCCAAGGAGAAACTTCCCGAGTCCAGCAAAGGCCCAATTAAAAAGAAAATGGAATATATTGCTCAATCATCAAAGCAATTAAAAACATAAATAAGGCATTGCAAGACTCTTAACATTCCCAATGTTTAATTATTTATCTGTTCTCCATCCTGCAGCTGTAGGTCAGAATTAACTCCTCTGAACTAAATACAGGAGAACTCTTTTGGGGATTTGTACCTTATTCATTTTCAAGCAAACATTCCAATTCATTTCAAATTCACACAAGAACTGCAACAGTTTCACCTAAATCAGATTTTCTACAAGTTAAACACCCCTCCTACACTCAGATGTGATTGTGAAACTACTTTGATCTCTGTTCCCAAATTTATTGCTCTGTGTAATCCATGACAAAATATAACGTGATTTACTGTATCTCTATATGACAGCCCAGCAGCTGACAGAACTTCATAATTTAGCATAAGAAAAAAACCCTTCTGGCACCAAAATATACAAATCATAATTGAGGCACTTTAGTATCACGTTACAATGAAGCACATGCAGACTGATCAGAAGAACTTCAAAACAATTAGAATTCTTTCTCACCCATTTAATGAAGGTGGGTTTTACTCCGTGACATGTTCTGCAACTGTAAGCAAGTCATTTTGGAGCACTTTCCTTTCTTCATATTAATGACTCTGAAGGACTAATAACATTGTTTTACCCCTTCCCTATTTCCCAAACACTCCTTCTCCTCCAAAAAGAAGAAGAAAAAAGCCACCTGCAGCTTTTCTCTATTATAATGATATGAAGGAAGAGCAAATGAGTGTAAACAATGTCTTCAAATCGTGCCAGAATTTAAATAAGCAATTATTATGTTTTATATTACTTTGGTCTTGATCACGGAGCATTTTGTCTAAATAAAGCTATTTGGAAATCTGATTTTTTTCCTGTGCTGACCTAAGCAGGGATGTGATGGACACGTTCCATGGGGCACCTTTTGCAGTGGGTTGTGCTGACTCTGGGGTTTGGGGCACTTGAGAAAGTCTTTGTGCAAAGGATGCATCACCCCAGAAACTTCCAAACCAAGTGAGAAAGTGAAGCTAGCGGATACAGGAGAATTTTCCACCTCTAATTCCAAGTACCAAACAGCAGTTACTGTTGTGTGCACAACCAAAGCCATGGAGGAGCCCCAGTGAAACCAGCAGGGATGGCTGCAGGGACTGGGATCCAGGAGCAGGAAATCCTTCCTGTCACACCTGACCAGGAACCCAGGCCTCACTCAATCATTCTGAACAAATCTGAGAATGAATTGGCTGAATTCTTAAAATAAAAAAAAAATCCACCAGTAATCTCACATTACAGTCGGCACCACACTGGAAAACAGCCAATGTTGTCCAAATATTACCACGTACCCAGAAAACTGATAAATTAGAGAAAACTGGACCTACAAGCAATCGACCTTTTCCAAGATACAAGGTATTGGGAAAAAAGGGAGAGAATGAGGTCACGATTCAAATGGGCTTTTAAAGATATTTAATAAAGCTGAAATAATAAGCAATTGTGTATTACAAGATAAAGCTGGTGTGTTACAGGTTGTTTGGAGAATGAAGAAAGGCTCGAGAAACGATTGAAAAAATAATTACAACAGTTGTTCTGCCACTGGAAAAACCTCAGCATTCACCTTATCCACCATCCCCACGACTTTGTGAGTCTTGATCTTATGAATACACTCCAAAGGATAAAACCTGGAAGTTCTGGGCTTGAGAAGAGGCAGCGTGTGCCCAGGTGCTGCAGAACAAGGAGGGGGGTTTGGACACGCACTTGAAAAAGAAAGAGGAGACACAGACAACAAAAAAACCCCACCTGTGAATGCTTCTTCAACAGATACTTTAGATTGAGACCAGTTGGTTAAAAACCCACCAAACCCTAAAAAACCCAGGCAGACTTCTCCAGCAACTCCCCAGCTATAATTGATATGACAGGACATGAGTAAAGTGTGCTGAAAGATGGGCCACATGATCGAGCTCTGATTTTAATCATATCAGTCCTTACCCTGCTGAAAGCCATCTTTTTAATTCCACATTTTGTCATAATCTATCATGTAGCTCTTGTCTGGTTCTCATTTCTTAACAGCATTGCTTCAATCAGTTTCATTTTTAACCCCGTGGTGCTATTTGTGAATGCAAAGAATGGTGCTTGATCTCCCTTCAGACATTAAAGAAGATATTAAAAAGTGAGCCTGTTGCTCGTGGGTGCACATTTTTTTCCCCACAGTGACAGTTCTACCAACTTCTCTTGGCTCCTAACTCTGGAACCAGATTTATAAATACAGTAGATGAGCAGACATCTGACCTGTTGTTTTCTGGTTTGTTCCTTCTGAGTTTTTATTTTTATTTTTTTTTAAGGAGATAGGAGCAGAGTAACTCTGTGAATAACTGCAGCTCTTGCTTTGAAACATCTCCAGCAGGGAGAGTGCCATAAATTCATTTTAGTCTTATTTGAGTGAAATATCCCTGAGATGATTCTACCATCTTTTTCTTCATGTTTGGCTCTGTTGATTGAAGACTCTTCCAAATGGCTCCCCTGAGGGATGATGCAATTCCTGTGACCATGTTCCTGGTCCACCATCATCCTGCTTTTTCTTTGGAGGAATCAGAAGGAGCAGTGCAAAAAGGGACACGCTACAGAGGAAACTGGTTTGAAAAAGATTTGTTGAAAGGTACTATCAAGACAGATTAAATAATCTGCATTTTTTGTGCTAATATACATTAACAGTGTTTCCTCTTTGTGAAATACATTTCTTTCTTCTTGATCTTTTGGCATCACATTTCTGGTTTTGCTAGATTTTCTCCAACAAAGCCAAAGTGCTACGCTCATTTTGATTAATATTAGTCGGTGAATCACTATCGCTGTGTCAGAAACGTTCAAGAACCAAATGTAATTTAATGTACACCAGCTCTACAAAACAAAAACAATAAAAATATTACTGCTCTGGAACAGAGAGATAATATCATAGACAATAGTTCTTGGATTATCATGAAAAAAAATTAAGATACTTGGGAAACATCCAACTCTTCTTGGGAAGAACTGGGGGCTCTTTAAATTATTCATAGCTGGGGCCTAAGCTAAATAATTGATGTAATAGACTCAAAACAAGTTTAAAAAAAGGCACATCTACAACTGGTAGAGATCCTGCCTGCATTCAGCAAGGACACAAACATAGGTCTGCATTACAATTAGCCAGAATTTAATGAGATCATTACACTTGGGAAGAATACACGTCCACATTTTCTGGTTGACCTATCTGCCCCCATGTAAATAAGCAGGGAACCACTGCAGTGAGTGTGAAAACAGCTCCTCTGAGTGCTCCCACAAACACAGCTATCTGCAAGTGTGGCCTCAGTGTTCCAGTTAATGAAGTGAAAGGTGTCAGATCAAAGGTTCCATCGCACCCAGTTCTCAGAAGGTCTTAGGGACAAAGATGGAACCGTTTTTGGTGTTAATGAAACGTGGAGTTGGCAGAGAAGAAGCAGAGCTGGAGAGACAGGACTCAGAAATGTGAACTCGTGGAAGGCACGGAATGCTTGTGCTTTAGGAGCAGAAGTAACTGCTTAGGGGAAACTCAATACTTTTAATCAAGTATCTCGGAGTATCTTTCATCTCAGAAGATGTCATATTCTTTCCCTTCATCTTCTATTTCTCTGCCAGTGCTGAACAGTGTGACATCATCTGCAACAGTGCCAGAACAGATACTGTGAATCACAGATATTCCTGCATATGCAGCATGAAAATATGCCCAGGGATTTCCATCCAGCTGGGCTGTTCTAGGGCTGTGCTGGGTGAGGAATTAACCCAGCATCACACAGCCTGATGCTGAAGGAGGGACTGAAATGTTCTCTAGGGCACCTTATCAGTGCCTTATTTGCAAATTATATGCAAAAAGTTGCTCAGAAAAGAAGTATCCAACTACAGGACACTATCTGAAGGGTTTTGAAAAGGGCCTCGTTACAAAAACATTACATTGCAACAAAACTGTTACACAGAACAATTATTCCTAATTAGGGAAGTGGTCACTTACACAGTGACTTTAACTTTAAGGTCCCCGAGTATCTCAGTTTTATGTGGACTTCACACCAGATAAAGGTGGAGTGATTGTATCAGATAGAAACTGTAAATATCAGATTTGATTTAAAATCACAGGAATCTCAGAGTACAGCTAACACCAATGTCATTAAAGCCCACAAGCAGGATCTGCATGGTCTGGCCAGGTTTTATGCCACCTTGGAGTCCCATCTCTCCAGAGGGAACCATTTCACAGCTTCCTTCCATCACAACAACTGAAGCCCCAAAACTAAAGTGTTTAACTTGTTTTCGGGGTTTTTTTTGACTACAGCTTCGTCCTGCAATCAAATATCATGTGTGTTCAGTACAGCCAATACACAAAAATGTAAATTACTTCTCCACAAGAAAAGCAGCACTGAAAGAGAATTAGATGTTCCTGGAACCTGCATAAACCTTTAAAAGAATGAGTCAAAATATCTATTTAAATACAGAAAAGAAGTCAGTAAAAAGCTAAATGTTGAAAATTATTTGGAGAGAAAAAAAAAAACCCATCATCATCTTCTCCCACTCCAATTTACTCATGTGTGCTGCTCAAAGGGAGCTTTTTTATGAGATATTTTCAGTGTTCCAAGGTTGCTTCCTTTGAGCATCGTTAGCCTGTCCACTGCTCTGCTCGGGCCGTGCTCGCTGAGCGCTCCCTTCCTCTGCCAAGAAAATCCCACAGAACGTTACAAACGGCGGCGGCGGCCAAGCCCCACATCTGCGCACACTCAGACTTTGTCTCCTGCTCTCAGCCATTCCTGGCAAACCTGGGAATGCTCCAAGGTTTGTGCACTCCCCTGCACCTGGCTGAGGAGTGCCCGTGCCCCAAGTGCTGCTGATGCAACCCGGACCACACCTGGCCCTGCCCAAACCCGGCAGCAGCGGAGCCCAGCTCCGGGGCCGTGTGTCCCCAAATATCCAACAACCATGGAATGGGTTGGGTTGGAAGAGGCCTTAAATCCACCCAGTGCCACGGGCAGGGACACCTTCCACCATCCCAGGCTGCTCCAAGCCCCGTCCAGCCTGGCCCTGGGCACTTCCAGGGATCCAGGGGCAGCCCCAGCTGCTCTGGGCACCCTGTGCCAGGGCTTCACCACCCTCCCAGGGAACAATTCCTTCCTAATAGGGCGAAACACTTTGCAGAAAAATGATCCTAAAACTGTGGTCAGCTCAACTAGGTATGTGCAGAAAATGCTGAAAACACATCAATATCTTACAGGAGCAAAGCAGGAAAAAACGTGCACAATCCTAAGAGTGTGCCAGGAATCTCCAAACGACACCAATCCTGACGAACCCTGAAGTGCTAAGCGGGTGCTCAGGAACTGACATTGCAATAAACAACGTCCCAGCTTTAAAGCTGAGATTTTTAAGCAACAGAAAATTAAAGCCATCAATTAATCATGTGTCCCTAAATATCGAAAAGCTGTCTACAAATACCAACAAATATTTAAATGTTCGGTGTGCCTGTAATGAAGACTTTTCCTTCCCCTGTGTCTGCCCCTCACTCTCCTCCCTCCCATCCCCACGGCAGGACTGTGGGCAATGCCAGAGGAATCCTGGATCTTCTTTACCCATTTGTAGCTCTGTTTTTCTTGTCACTGAAGTATGAATCACTTACTTTGTATTTCCTCATGTCCACGTTAACAACACTCCACAATGACACAAAGCAATCTGCACAGAAATCAACATTATTCCCAGAGCAGATCACAGAGGAATGAGATCCCCCACTTGAGAATGGACTGACCTTCAGAAAATCTGGCCAGTCAGATGTTCCACGCCTAAACTGGGAAATTCAGCTTCCCATTGGATTTTTAAGCAATCTTCACAGAATTGGCAGCAAAAAAAAGTAAATTTAGAGAACAAATTTTTCTCCCGTATTGTCCTAAATTTCAAGGTAACAAGATCTGGTAGAAAATATTTTCAAAAACAGATTTCAAGGCTCATGCTGCAATTAAGATGCTTTTTTCCCCCTCTTGGATAAAATCATCTTCATCAAAGTTCTGTGGACTGTAACAGGATAAGATTTGAACTAAATTAGCTGAAACTGCTACTTTTGAGCTTTAAATGGAGTTTGCCCTCTAAGCTACTTTGAGTTTTGGATTTTGTGGCCAATTTCCACAGTTCTACAATTGCAAGACAGAAATGAAACAGAATGGGGAATGGAGATTTGAAGGTAATGTCAGGTATTTTCACATGTTTGTGAAAGACTTCTCAACAGAGACACTTTCTGCTTTTCCCCTCCTATCTTTTACTCAACATGTGCTCTTCAGATTAGGGTAAAAATAGGGAAGTAGGTTAAAGAAAAAAAAACACAATAGCAGTTAATATAGCTTAAAATTAGCAAATTTTTTGAAAAATAGAAAAAAAAAATCCAACAAATTAAAGAAAACCAGTATTTCTGACAGAAATGACAATTCAAGACTCTGAAAGATATTGCCCTATGAAGGATTATTTGTAACTTTAATTTGAGGATGTAAAGAAGTTAACTTTTCTTTTGCTATACTACACATGTAAAAAAAGATCAAAGAAAGAAAAGAATTGAGATTCGAATTCCATTTTTAAGCAAAAATGACAATGTCTTCCTGAGTTAAAATTAATCCTTTAATGATGAATTTCAAAGGTTTAAATGCTTTCTGTGACCTTGGCTTTAAATAATTATGCCAAGCAGAGCTTTCCTTACATTCAGAAAAGATTCTGAATTGTTGATCACAGCCATTTTAATGGCTTCAGGCTGGCTGATTTCCAACATAATCCTCCGAATGCTCTTTAAAATTACAGACCAAGAACCTGACGCAGGTAAATGAAATGTCACTTGCACAAAGGCTGCTCAAACACTCCATGCAGATTGTTAATTTGTGCCACTGCACATCCCCTTGCAAGAAAATGTGTGATTTAGTGCCTTAATGCAACGTATAAAAGAGACTTCAACAACTATCTGCTTACACATACACAGAGTCTACCATAAATATTAAGCAGGGTTTTTTGAGTTTGGCTTTTGAAATAAAACTCGCATGTTTTAGCTCCCTAATGGGGGGGAATACTTGAATTCAAGTCCAAGGGATGCTCCACAAGCAGAGATGTGGGCAGTGACCCCATGGAACAGAACGGGAGGGAAGCCTTGATCAATCTGAAACATTCATTTCTATTTTCAGCTCTGACCCAGAGTCCTTTCTCCCTTGATGTACACAGGCAAAATCAGACCAGCCATCGTGAGCAACCAGACACAATTTCCTTGCACTCTGAGCCTGTGCTTTTCCCTCCTTAAGAGCTCACCTTCTTTTTAAGGGAGAAAAAGCTTGGCTAGGCAGAACCACTGTCTCTGTTCCAGCAGAGGAAGATTAGCCTGGCCTGGCTGCCTTTACCTGTGAAATCACCTGTGTTTTTAAAGTGCTGTGGGCTCCTGAGCACCTCATGGCACCTTCCATCCCCGCTGGAGGTGCTGCCCAGCCCCGGCGTGGCCAGAGCAAAGGTTTTCATCACAGAAGCCCAGAACATCCCACGCTCGTGCTGTGACTCTGGCATCCCGTGCTCTGCATCTGCTTTTTCAACTCGAGTGAGCCCTAAACATTTTTCCTTAGGGAAACTTTGCTCAGCTGACCTTTGGGGTGACTGCTCCCCTTTCGCCCCACGGAGCTGCTCTTCGCGAATCCCTTACCTTGTTCAAGGCTGCCTCTGTCTCTGCCGTGTGCTTCTTTTTCAGGTCTGATATCACTTTCTCCATCTCCATCTTCAGGCTGTTCAGTGCTGCCTCCTTGTCTCGAGCTGCCTTCAGCCTCTCCTCGTCCCGCTGGAGGCTCAGGTCCAGCAGCTGCTGGTTCCGCAGAGCGTTCGCCTGGATCAGCTCTTCCCTCAGCTTGCGGATTTGGCTCTCCAAACCAGAGATCACCTGAGAGAAAGAGCAAACAAAGTGACAAAACCCACACTCACAACACAAAACCCACTTGGTTTCCTCTGACAGGCTGGTAGCTGGGGTAGGAGCAGACTCAAAAGATTCTCTGTCCCTTTTCCTGCCCTCTCTTCTTGCCCTTCCCTTTCTCTTCCTGCACACTGATAAATCCAGCTCCCCCTGCCCAACTCATTGGTAAGATGGACCTTTCTGGAGGAGAAATTGAGTTTATGGCATATAATCTCTACATATCCTATCCATGCCTTTTCTTTTTATCCTTAAGAAATGACCTGCTGCCTTCTGATGAGCTATCAGAATATCATCAATCATTTCTCAGTCGCTGCCAGCCCCCGATGGAGGAACACCAAGGGAGAGGGATCAAAGTGACAGGGATAAAGCTGTGCCACTCCTAATCCCACAGAATCCACTCTGCTGCTTTACAGCAGGAGTAGCTACACACCTATTACTTCAGATTGCACTCGCATGTAACTCTCACTAGTTACTCTTCTAACTCCATTTCTTCTGTGGGTTCTTCACTGGAGTACAGGAGCATCGAATCAGGGACACAAAGCACTGTCCTTACACCTACGTGTGATGTATGACACTGAAAGCACATCTGTGTTTTCATTCATAAGTGTAATTCTGAAAATGAGCACTTTCACTACAAAACTCACACAGGAATTCCCCCTTTGTCCTTCCTGTTTCACAAGAAACTTTGCAGTTGCCTAGAATTCCTTCACAGAGGATGTGACAATACTGAGAGCAGAAACTGATGTTCTACCAAACAAGCGCAGGTGACTCGGCTCAAACTTATTAAAGGTTTCACGAGAAAATCTGAGGAAAAGAAGTGTTTATTTAAAGTTCCCATTGTCCTGGAATGCCTGATTCTAGAGCTCTGACCTGCTCTTTCTCTCCAACTACTATTTTTCTTCTTCAGACATTTTTAATACACTGTCTGTACTCAGCTACACCATTTATTTGCAGCCTCTGAGAACCACCTTACTACAAAACTTCGAAAAGGAAACATTTGTTTCTGACCAAAGCTGGGACATGAATGACTATCAGATCTATTGCCTTGTACATTAATCTCCCAAGACAGATTCCTATAAATACTGTGATCTGAGAGAGAAAAAAAAAAAAATCAAGGCTTGAAAGTTTGCCTATTTTTCAAGCTATTTGAACTATTCGGTGTAATAAAAGACATTGTCTCCCTTCAAACCTTCAGTTTGTCCTTCAGCTATCACAGCTGTAACATGTATTAAATAATATCAACCATCTCAGAAACTTATTTTGCTTCCATGCTTTCTTAATTATTCATTGGCATGAGTCCCTACTATGTCAAAGGTAAGAGTGTGTGTATGGCAGGGAAGGAATGAGCACGTCATTTGTGTACAGAACTCGAACACAGGCCGCATATTTCAGCCCTATCAGCATTATCTCAAACATATGTTTCATATACTGTAATCTGCACTAGATCCTTTCCTTCCTTTCCTGAGCTTTTCCTCTACACATGTTTAATTTCTTATTAAATCTGTATACACACTAAAAACGTAAAGTACGTCTCAGTGTATAATTCTAATCCGCAATGCACTTTTAGAATTCTTTCTGAAAATGATTTCATCTCCAGATCACAAGAACAGGACAGCCTGCCTGGCTTTTCCTTAACCAAAGCAGCACTAACTCAATGAAGATAAGAGCCGCAATTGCTGATGGATGATATGGCCTGAGTTCCAAACTGACACACGGGGAATTTGGGGTTTTTATCAGCTGCCCCAGTGCAAGTCCTGCCTGGAATAGCCACAATTATCTTTTGATCTGTGAGAGTTCTTTCTGAAAGCTCATCCCCCCACTTTCCTTTTTTTTTTTTTTCCTCCCTTCTATTTTAAAATAAAAGACTTCCTTTAATTACACCCCCAACACACACACATAAGTGAAACTAAGAAATGATATTGCTCAGAAGTTCCCTAAAAAGTTTGTTAAAATATTTAGGATAAGAAATCAGGGCTAACTTTTTATAATACAAGGAAAAGTCATTCATAAATGACATTACAAGCCAAAATAAAGACTGGGTGAATTCCTGTTACACCTTTTAAGCTTTACTTCATTCTTTATTCAGTGGTTCTTATACAAAGCCAGAAAATGAAAACATTCAGAAAATGAAGCACAATCCAGTGTTTTCTGTAAGGAGAAAGTAACAGCTCCCAGCCTTCAGAGCCAAAACTGGGGACAGCCGATAGTGGGCTGAATGTTATAGGTAAAGTAACAGTAATTAACATGCAAAGGAGCATTAATGTTGGACCTAATAGATGGCAAAAGCAGATTTGGTTCTATTAGGGAAGAAGAAAGGCTCTGAAGACGGGGTGATGGCAGCGAAACTAATATGATTAAAGGAGTCCCTTTGGAGCAACTTCAGTGCGAGTAAGATGATGTTAAGAGACATCTAATCTCTCCAAAGTGACTGGAAAAAGCTTATATTGGGGATCACAGACACAGTTCTTGTCAATTACTTTCAAATAAGTCCAGTTCTCCCAGGCAGATTAGTTTTTCCCACAAACAAAGTCAGTGGCAGAAGCAGCTTACGCCCAACTCAGTGCCTGAGACAACTCTGTGTGACACGGATATCTCCCCACTGCTGCAGGAAATGAATCCCAAACTTTCCAGCACTGAGACTCTGCTATTCCACATGCCAGGTTTAATAAACTATTATTAGACTTAAATGTAGGCAAATTAGGGGAAAAAAAAAAAAAACAACCCAAGAAGACTTAATTCTCAGTTGCGAAAAATCCATGAAATATAAAACTTATGAGCAACTGTCTTTTCCTAACGATTCTGTGGGAAAAGAAAAGCTGCAGTTACAAAATCTCACTTCTCAGGCTCCAGATCCCAGGGCAGGATGGTTTCTGTGTAACACTGAGTCCTCATTCTCAGTTTTGGTTTCTCAAATTCTCCTCTGGCTGCCCAAACCTCTATTTGGGAACCAAATGGTTTGCATGGTCCAAACAACTGCTCGAGTACAAGAGCTGCTGTGAGAAAAAAACACCTTAAACACCCCATCTAAGGAAATTATTGTGCTAAACGAGGATTAACCATAAGAAATAAAGGCTGGCAGTATGTAACAGGGCTAAAATGTTACTGCCACTTGCTGCCTTTTCTGGATCAAAGTGTTGTAAGTCTCTATTTCGGCTCTGTGGGTATGAGCACATGAAATAAAAGAGATCTGTATCTATTTTAGAAAGGATGCAGAAGTTTGTAGCAATTCCCAGGATGGCCGTGCCACAGGAACATGCCCCAGACAAGGAAGCATTTTGTAAAATGACCATTAACCCACATACAGGACAACAAATAGAAAGACAACAGCAGCTTCCACAGTGTCCCAAATGGAACAAAAATACATAAACGGTGTGACAGAGATTTCATGACATACTTGTGTGTCCCTTAGATGAAGAAACTGTTGGCCAAGGTAGTGATTTCTATTCCTGTTTCAAAGAAATAACTTAGAATTCTAACTAAGAATATGTGTGCTGAAATAGTGTCATAAAAAGGGTGGGTCATAAGCCCACAGCAATTTGCCTGCAGGGAAAAAATAGACTTGAAAGAAAAAGAAGAAGGTTGGTCACTCACTTTGGCCTATTTAAAATGCCAATAAATGTACTGCATGTTATTTGGAAGGAAAACATGTGCTCTTAATTTTGAAAAGTAAATTGCATAAGAAAATATAAAGTTGGCAAAAAGTTTAAATTAAAATCTGTTGCTGATGTCTGAAACTCTGCTCCACTTACAGGCAACAGGGATGAGAAATGGACCGAATGACTACGGTCTAATTAAAAACAATAGTAACACAAATTCCCTTTATTTTCCAGGAGCTCCTACTTCACCCCCACGAAGCATTCCCTTGGATCAGTTTCTGAGGAAGAGGCTGGAGCGCGACGGCGCCTTCGCCCTCACGGGGATGAGCACCCGGAGCTCACTGCCTCCCTGCGCCCCGTGCATTACACACCAAACCACGTCCAGCCATCACCGCGCTCAGCTCCAGCGGCCGGGGCATTCCAAAGGCACAAAAACAAGGCAGTGGAGAGTCAGGATGAAATGCACTCCTAAGGTACTCCCCCAGGCGCACATCTAGAGCGGCTGAGGTGCTGCTGCAGCAGATTTACAGTAAGTGACTAAGATCTCCCAGCAGATGAAGCTGCAGTAACCTCACTGCTCTGCCTTGCTGGGAGCACTCGGGCTGCTGGAACAGAGCATCACTGTGAAACATCCCTGCACTTCTCAAGGGGCTCCTGACAACTCTTCAAACTGAGTTTCAGAAGTTTTCTGCGCTGGGTTAACTTGGCTCCAGTCAGAGATGACTGCACAGGGCTCACTTTGCTGCATTTAATTTTGCTGGCATGTAACATTTTTAAAAAACCTACAACAAACCCTGCCCAGAACCTCTGAGCAGCAGCACGGACTAGGCTGGATGATCCCAAAGATCCTCTCTAGGATAATAACCTCAAACATCAGCCTGTAAGTAACAGCCTTATTTGACCCACAGATAAGCAGCTTCTGCCTCTGTGTGCCAAGACCTTCTGAGCATTTCCTCCTCTGGAAGAACACTAAAACGAGCAGTGTGTGCTGTGGAACATCAGCTGGGCTCCTCTGAAAGGCACATTTGTCTCTGTGTGCCCCGCCACGCTGCAGTGGCGTGACAGCGATGGATGAGGTATCCATAACATTTGTTATTGGGCACTGGATTATTTCTGAAAGGAGATCGGTCCAGTCAAGGGAAAGGCAGTCTGGAGTAAAAACAAATCTCACTTTGATGATGAAGAAGTGAAAGGAAAATAAGGAACGAAGCAGGAACACCCAGTGATTCAGTGGTGACAATGAGTCCCTTTTTACCCATGAGCAGGGCAGTGTCCCAGAAGAGGGGGGTGAAGTGTCCTGTCCCAGCCACGCAGGAACTGGTGGCACTTTTACTGTAAAACACCTTAGAAGGGATTATCTGCTGAAAGTGGGAATCTGAACGACTTCAGCTTTCTTGTGAGAAAACAAAGCTTTATCAAATGCTGGGAAACAGATCATACGAGTTTCTCTACCATCACAAAAACGACCAATGCATTTAAGATAAAAGAATTCCAAAAAATAAACAAATATTTGCAGCTCTAAGCTTAGAGAAAAGTGTAGCTGTAAGAACTTCAAATGTGTGTAATGTTGATTTGTGTTTAGAACAAAATTGGTTTCTATTAATGAGGTTTTCTGCTGCAGCTTCTGCAAGACATACAATCCTTCTCTTAACTGATCTTATCCTGTTTTCAGGAACTATGCTCATGATTTTTACGCTCTGGACCAAGGGCCAGGCACAGTCCTCATGGCTCTGTGATCTTTTTGTCCACAAATCATCCTAGTGAGTCTGACTCACTGGTCCCACTATACCTGCTCTTCTCCATGCTAAAGGAACTCCAACTGGCCAGTCCAGCCAGCTGGCAGCTATTTGTGGCTCCTTTGTATTGAACTCAATCACATCCATTTAAACAACCATATTAAAAATATTTTCTATACCATAGCAATTCCAATTAAAATATGTAAGGAATTTATTATCCTTTTTCTCTCGTGACTCATAAAATCAGCAGTTTGTCAATATTATGAATACTTTAAAAGATGAGATTTCATTTGCAAAGAAAACCAGTGGCACATTATCACATGGGTAATGATGTGGCAGAGCACAAATTAGCAGGGATAAGTAATAAACAGCTATTTAGCTTTCACAGCACAATCTGTTACACTGTCAAGTTTAAATGCCTTTTGGGTAAGAACACAGAGGCCCATAAACGTGGTATTTAAGAGAGCAGATAAAGGAAATGGTGTGAAATGAAGTGAAAATGAACAGCAGTTCAATGACCAGCAGGTTGGGCTCAGCTCCTAAGAGCACTGCTCATTCCAAGAGCAGGGGCTGTGCAAGCCCTTCCAGGGGAAATCATGGAAATCAGCACCCCCACCATTATAAATAGTCCTGGTCAGTGGTCTAGAACTTCCTGGAAACGCTAAAATATCAGCTCCAATAATCAGAGATGCATTTTATTGTATGCTTATATAGTATTCTGTGCATACTGAAGTGTTCTCGTTCTCGAGGGGAAAAAAATTCTGTCCAGAATGTTGGTGCTATTGCAGAGCTTCTTACAAAGGAGCCATCTTTATCCTATTTATAGATATTTCTCTCTATATATCCTGTATGTGACTACGTTGCAGTGATGGGGTGACGCTAATACATTAATACAAGTGAAATGTTCTCAGTTTATAGATCAGGTTGGATATGATCAAGTCTAGGTCTTGGAGGAAAACTTACACAAACCAAAGCTGCACTCACCAACCTGCACCTGCACAGCGCAAGAGGAGAGGCAGATCTTCAGGCTCAGATAGATGAATGTCCAAAAAAACCTCAATAACAGCAGAGCAGGGGCAACTAAGGGTGAAATGTGTGCAGCTCAGCAGGGTCAGAGCTCAATCCCCACATTCCAGGACCTAAGCAAAGGTCCATTGACTCCATCCCCACACAAACTCAACTTCTCTCACCTTGGCAAATGGACCTCTGACACCTCTCTTGAAAATACCCACTGGGATTTGTAAAGGGAGGTGTTGAGCTGCTAATTTACATATTTATTTTATTAATTTTAATGGCATTAAGCTGCTTTTAAAGGTCAAACCTCCTCGGTAAGATTCTTTACTTGGGCTATTCCAGCACTGTGCATTCTCTGAAAAATGCCTCTAACATTTAGGAATCTGATAAAAGTTTATTCCTACTAACCCTGCTTATCCTGCAGCTACCAGGGTCTCACTTTGGGGTGAGGGCTGGTTTAACACCACCCTACCAGTACAGGGATGCTGGAGGCTAAGCACCACTCACCTCTGGTATCCAAACCACGGCCAACACCCCCCTCACCACAAGTCCTGCACGGAACATCATCCCAAGGAAGGTCCAGCACCCTTCAAGATGAGCTTTTACTTTTTAGCAACGTATTTGCTCTGTCTTGTCTAATCCTGTTAAGCATTTCCTGAAACACAGAGGAAGTGTTGACTCATGAAGAACAATAGTTACCTCCTGCTCAGCTCCATCTGCAATAAAATTCATGAAAAATGAGCCTACCTGTGTCATTCCTATAAATGAATACGCTTAGGCAACAATTACCAGGTAATTTAACCCCCAAACTGTTCACTAACTTTGCCAGGCATTTCTGAAGGCTGAAAAGAAAGAAGCAACACACAGGTACCAAAAAGCCAGTAGGGAAAAGTTACACTGCAAATATTGGCCTCACTCTGGTTTCTACAGCTTAGAAAGGGGCAGCACATTTTCGAGATCTGCTGGGACACAGCACTAAGCAAAACACAAATTTTGATGATTTTTTTTCCCAAAAGAAGTGCACTGAAACAGATCTGGACTTTCACAGCAGCCAGCCAGCTGCCTAAATCCCAGTTAATGTAAATGGCACTTAAGCTACAAACTGGGCTTAAAAAAATAAGGAGAGGGGGGAAGAAAGAAAGAAAATCAGACATCCATTTGAAGAGCTCCACAAAGAGCTTAAAATTAACAGAGCTTATTTCCATTTCTTAATTTACATAAGTACATTTGATTCCAATTTAGTTAACAGCAGCTAGAAAGCAGAACTTCATCTAGGTTGGTTATTGCCACTGCCTCCCTAACAAAATGAGTTTTAGTCAAAGGGAAAACCTCGAGCTTACACGTGTAACAAAACAATGCAGAGAACTGGTGAGCCAAAGGATTACTCACCAAGTTGAAATTGAGATAAATGTAAATACATTTTCCATTTCACTGTCCTAAGACCTGTAACAGACTTGGCCCTCTTGCCTGGGAGACTGAGCCAGAGCAGTTTCTCCTTCCCTGATTTACTGTATTTGCTTTGAAACAGATTAGTGAGAGAAAAATTAAAAATTCTTCCTTCTTTCTCCTCTCCTTTTATCTGATAAAAGGAATGTTTACCTTTGTATTCTTCTTTGTACAAACAAAATGATTCGAATAAAACTGCTAAGGGACCTGCCAGGAAAGGACTCATTTCCTTCTGTCTTTCTACTCAGAATTTTAATGGAGACACTCAAATGGGCACATAACAATCTACATAACTGCATTAATGGAGCTTAAATACGATGGAGATAAGAAAATAAATCAGCCATAAATATACCATACCTGTTTAATGCAGTGATCCCCTAGAATAACTTGTGAGAGCAAAACATAAATAAAATGAAGAGCGGCTAAAAAAATAAATGAAAATGTACTTATAACACCAGGTTTTCTGCATCCTACAAATCACAACAATCCACCCCTAAATGATGATTGATACAAATGATACCAAACATCTTCCCTCTTTTCCTTTATGAAAAACTCTGAAGCTTTAATTTCTGCATTTCAGGATGTGAAAGGAAAATATTCCTCTCAGATGAATGTTAAAGATCTGTTCAGTTCTGAAACAACATCGGAGTAAAGCTTGCTCTGAAAGTGAGGAAAAGCTCCTGATATTTGAGGAAGGATAGGAATTTCCTGCAATGGAATCCAGAAATGGAGCCCAAAGATCTCTGCAGTGCGCTGGGAAGAACTACCCATCAATCTCAGAGCATTTTGTGTCCAGCACCCCTTAAGCCAAAGCTTTTAAAAAACATTTACATTTAAATTTTCCACACATTAAATTTAAAAGCATTAACATTTCCGGAACAATGTGTAATTCTGATTTAAATGCAGACACGATGTATTGCAGATTTAAGGATTACTACAGACATTCATCTCTATGAGGCAGCAAAATTAAACGCATTATAATTCCCAATTTGTCCCCAGAAGAGGAACATGCTCCATTGTCTACGAGAATGTCTTTGCCTGTCAACTATAGAAAAGATTTTACTGTAAGTAAAAAAGCCAAAACAACCCCATGCCTCCAAAAAACACCTAGAAAAGCATCACACACTTTTATTTTGGATGCATTTGTTGCTCAGAACACACGTCTTTTGAATATTCCCAAGTTTTACCCCACACATCCCATAAGGGTTTTATGACTGTAACGGAAACGGCATCGGACACAAAACCTGACAGGACAAAACAATGACAAGATGCAGATAAAAAGCCTCAGTAATCAGCTGTTCACACATAAAATATCTGCCATCTTCCACTTCTGAAGTTCATACTTGTAGAAAAGCCCACTTTGGACAGCAACTCCTGTCAGGCCTCTGCCAGGACCATCTCAGCAGGCACCTGAGGAACGCTCCCAGCTCTCACCTCTGCCCAAGCTCTGCTCTCACTGTCACTGACGTGCCAAAGTTCTCAAAACTCCAGCATAACCACAAGAAGCCAACTAAGGAACCCAGTGCTGTCATTCTCTGGGCCAACAACAGAAGACTTCAATGCACCACCTGCCCTACTCTGCTCTGCTCAAGGACGCCAAGCAGCAGGAACCTCTCTCATTTCTGATGTCACACTGCTACAGTGAAGGTGACAGTCTTTAACCAAACGTGAAGTCCTTGTTCTCGGGCTCACGACTGGCAATATGTGTGGGCAGGAATCCCAAAACCCAGCAGCTCCAGAAATAAAAGTTGTGTCACTCACAGGTTTAGATTTGAAAGAAATAATCAGCTTCTAACTGTACAGATCCCTCATTTCTGCACGGCAGCAACGATGCCTGCAGTATTTCTGTTAATCACTTGTGGTAAATTCTCATCCTCACATTAGCTGCTTACACAAATAAGATGAAGAATTACATACACAGGTCCAATTTTTTGCTTTCTCCTTTTCAAATCAATTCCTCATTGGATGAATCACAGAATAATCCGAGTTGGAAAGGACCCAGAAGGATCATGGAGTCCGAGTCTTTAGTGAATGGCCCATACAGGGACTGAACCCACATCCTCGGTATCATCAGCACTGTGCTCCAACCACCTGAGATAATCTCAGGGTCCATTGCACATTCTAGTAGACTCTGTCTAGTGACAGTCCTGATATCACAGAAATGTGTCATCACCTGAGGAGGAAAATCCTAGAGAAGGTGTTCTTTAGTCAGCTCAGGTGTTAGGTTTGAACTGAGAGCACCAGCTGATGCTCCCTATTGCCACACACCCCCAGCCGATGCTGGTTCAAGCCTCCCTCTCTGCACCTTCACCCTCGAGTGCTGGTTGCACAATTCCCATCATCTCCACAGTGCCTCTCCTGAGTTCAGAGACCTTTTGGAAGCCTCCTGCTCCACAGCTACCAGTCCAGAAAGATGAGATAAACCACAGGATGATCCGTCCAAAATAAATGAAAACTGTGCATAACATTTCTTCTCTCGAAATCGAGAGGGTTTTTGGCTCAGTATCTTCCTGTGGCACCTTTCTGTTGATCTCTGTCCTTTTCATCCTTCTCGGTTTGTCCTCGAATTCAGTTGATGCCACTCCGTTTTCTGAATCACAAATAGGCCACTGCATCCTGGGGCAGGAATTTCTTCAGATTTATTTATGCAACTGCTTTGGATCGACTGTACTCTGAATAAATATTAATACACAGTTTAAATATAAAAATCTAAATACATACTAAACATGCAGTCTCTACGAAATAGCAGTAAAATAATCTAGCCCATTTATAATGTATTTATACAGGTCCACGTTTATATTTACCACTCTCTTCTCTCAAAAAAACAAAAAACAACCCCAAAATACAACCTCAAAATGGCATTAAGAAATCAGGAACAATGTACTACTCCAAAACTGAATATTCTGGCAGGGAACAAGAGCTGTGGGAAAGGTTTGAAGGAGAAACCATTGACTGGAGGCAGAGCACCAAATGGAGCTGTCTCCTTTCTGTACAACACCGAGGCACAGCCTTCCAAGGGGACATCATTTGCAGACTTTTGAAACCTGCTGCTTTCCTTCTCTGGAAAGCATCGCTGTTTTGAAGTGCACAATCTTACTCTGTGAAAATAAATAAGAAATCATGACTTTGCAGCACATTTTTACTAACACAAGGATCGGGGAACCAGTAGAGAGATCGTTTCTTGGATACCTTGAGATGGTAGTTTTGACAAACAGCTTCTGATGCACTTGTGAGACAGAGCTTTCGGTTTTCCCCACACACAGGCCTAATTACCACATTAATGAAGGCTATGGCTAGAAAGGAATAGCAGGGCTGCCTCTGCTAAACCTCCTTGAAACTCAGGCACAGAAAAACAAACATTGCCCTCCATATAAATGGCTGCTTTAGGAGCCTTTACTGATTAAAATATTCCCTCGAAGCCTCTGATGCCAGAGATGCCAAAGAAACGCTATCACGAGGGTTTGTTTGCACAGCTTCAGCAATGAGAGTAATCCACTAAGTATCCCACACAATACTCAGGTAGAGCAGGTAAGAATTAATTGGTACCTTTCCCACCCACCCCCCCCAGAATTTCTGATGCTGAAACTGTTTTTCCCTTCATTGAACCAGCTCGGCCTAGACTGGCTTGTCCCGCAGTGACATGTATATTGAATACAAATCAGACAGCAGAGCTTTAAATCTGTGTTGCAGCTCTCATTTCCAATTCGAGAACTGTACTATAATCATAAGCTTCTGGTGGATGAAAGGAAATCAGCTCTCTGAATATTAGCTAATGCCACATTTGCAAGTCCTGAAGAGATCTGTGCTGTTTAAAAAAAAAAATAAAATAATAAAAAAAAAAAAATAGATCATTTCTCGTGAACCTATATACGTGAATCGCTTTGTACTGCTCGACTGATAGAAGCGATGCCTGTGCTGGGATTAAACCCTTTTCATCATAAAACCTCATCTGGTTCGGAGTCCAAGTCCATCAAACCTTTTCCCTTTAAAGTCCCGCCTTTGATTCTACATCAATTTATTCAAACCGCAGCTGGGTGGCTGAAAACGAAAGGACAGCATCATTTAAACCAACCATGTTCCTAACTTGAAAGAAGGACTATAATTAAAAAAATGGGCATAAAAGAATGGAAATGGGATAATATTTTTTAATGGTAGTTCAAAGGCCGACAGATGTCAGAGCCTTTGAAGATGTCAGTACACTGAGCAAGGAGTTGCCATTAAATAGTTTGCCTGAGAGGTGAAGCAGCTTTTTAATGACTGAAAAAGCCCTTGCAGACACATCCTTGTGTTTTTAATTTGTCAGAGTTTCTGCAGTATTTTCTGATTAATGACACATGATTATAACTGCATAGCACACATATTTTTATACTTTGTTAAATGAATACTTTATTCCACATTCCTTCAGTGCCAGATAAAAACAGGAAAGCTTTACTACAGAGTCCAAAACTATTCAGATTGCTCAAATATTTATGGTAATTTGAGGGGATTGGCCAGATTCAGAGCTTCTATGTGTTGCTACCTTTTGTTCTTTAATGGAGCTATTACTACTGCCACCACAATGTGCATGCATTAAGTGAGCATGTGACCCAGTAATGCATTGTGCCCTTCTTGTGCCCTAAACAATCAGAGCTTTCATAATTCACTGATGAACAAAGTCATCAAATCAAAATAACATTTAGAAAAATCCCAGGGTTGATCCTGAACAATACAAACAATGGCTGCCAATGTATTGCAAGCGGAAAATAACTTTTCCAAGGAAAAAAGCATATTGCTAGGAAACATCACGTTCAGGAGAAAAACACCAATATTTAGAAATGCAGATAAAGTCCCCATCTTAGGCTGAGAAGATGCTCCTGCAACATCCTCCATCTCTCTCTTAACGTATGCAAATTTTTTCTATTTTCCCCATGAATGGAAAATGTAGTAGCCTGAAACACGGGGACAATTTCTTTTGCTGCCAGGAAGAAGCTGTCCCATCACTACAACAGCCTTTTGTGGATGCCTGCCAAGCCGAGCAGGTACAGCCCAGGGACAGCCCAGCCCTGGGCAGGCACAGGAACAGCCAGCGCTGTGTGCCCTGCCTCGTATCACACCTCAGAGCATCACCCACATGAGAACACAGTCATTACAAGGGAATTTGATTAATGTGCTGCTCCTGCTGCTCCTCCAGCCTACATTCAGCTTGTAATTGGATCATAAATAGAAATGTGATGGACTCAGCTAAAAGCGTGCAGAGATTGGAGGTACTGTAGCAGAGCTTCGTGAAATGAGTTGCTGTTCTGCCCCGAACACTGACATGATTTCAAAAGTAGGAATATTTGGCTTGTTGCAATCCACATCCATCAGGAATCTCTCTGTAACACCCCCTCAGGAACCTCCTGGAGGGGAGGGAGGTGACTCTGGACGCTCACTGCTCCGTGGATCTGCAGCGGGAGATGAAGGAAACCGTGAGCCAGGGGTGTTCTGCTGTGTGTCCCAAACACTGCAGTTACTCCGCTGCAAAAGCAAGCACTGGAAGGTTTGAAAAGGAAAAGAATATGGCTGCAGAGAGAAAAACGTAATTCTGAAATGGAATTCCCCCACATGTATTTATGGAATGAAAACGGAGCCCTGCTAGGAAGAAACACGGCTGCGTTAGGATCCCCCTATAAAGAACACGGAGAACTGGACCACTCTCAGTACAAACAATTGTAATCCCATTCCCAGCTAACCTGCAGCCTTCCTTCTTCAGCCATTCCACAGTTACCTCCAAAGGTAGCTTTATTTAAAAAGCAAAACAAAGCCTAACCTACCACTCCTCATTAGACCACTTGACTCTATCATGAATCTCATGTAGATTTGAAAACTCAGCGTGAATTAATGTTACATTTACACACTTTTGCCACTTTTCCTAGAAAACAAACGACACGTGGGAGCAGGCAGGAAGCTGCTCAGCAGGATGGGGTGGAGCAGCCACTGGGAACACCCATCAACCAGAGAAGAGCTCATTCCCTCTCCCATCCCCATCTCAGGAGTCTGGCAGGTCCTGCATACCCGGGGTGCTCAGCAGGGGTGTTGGGACAGGGGCATGCTCTGGATGGAAGAAAGCAAAGGAGCACGATCTACACATCCAAAAGGCCCTTGATGTCATCATTGTACAGAATCTGTTCAAAATTCAGTTATTATTTTGGCACCGTGGTAAAAATAGCAGAATAAAATGTTGAATTGCAAGCAATTACAGCTGAGCTGAAATAAACCTTCAGAGAACAAAGAAAAGGCACTGAGGGACTTTCTACAGAATTCCAAATTAATTATACAAACTAAAGGAACATTACTCACAAAAGATGCATCGGAATTCTGAATAAACATTATAAAATTCTTCTAAAATGAGAAATATCAGACATCCTGAAAATAATGTTTTGCTACAAGCTCCATATAAGCAGACAAAGCTGAGCCATTCAGACTCTATCCATTAGAGGGCAATAATACATATACACACACTCATACACATATATATACACAAACACACTCCCTCACGCATCCCAAACTGATTTTAGCAGGAAAAAATTAATATTTTCTCTCTAATATTATCAATGGTGTATTGTCAGCTTGAGTCCTGTTCCCTCCACTCCCCAACGACAGCATCCAACAAATAAAAGGTACAATAACAAATTATTCTTTAAATTTGCTTTCCCATGAGGAAATCCATGCAACACTCAGCTTCAGGAGGCTTCCAGTTAGTTATTATTAAACTTGAGTAGGCTAAACAACCAGCATGTCTGTAAGCATGGAAATCATTACAGGGGTTCCCAAACTTTGAACAGACAAAAATGTTCTTCACGTGCTCATCTCCCACCTCAGTCAAACACTCCCTTTCCCTACGGTCCCCTTTGATAACAGCAGCCACTGCAGACATGGCAAGGGGCCAGCACTCTTCAGATGTCTCTCAGAGCTACAGACAAATCATGCAAGGGCATTTTTTGACGTTATTAGAGCCACTCGAAGGAGGCAGCTCATGTGCTGTGTGTTCTGCTTCCCTGCTCAAGCCATGCCAACCTACTGAGAAACCAACTGATAAATCGTGTTTATCTCAGGTCCCCAGCCTTCTGCTGCCCCCACTTCCAGCAGCCCACAAGCACAATTATGGTATCAGCTCTCTGGGACAGGAACTGTCTGTTGTTCCATGTTTTCACTGACACAACATAGACTCAGACCCCCGAGAGGATTCCAGCAATACAAATAATTACCAGCAGCCCCTAAACTACTGCTTGTCAACATCTCATTAGTTACAGGACTGCTGGAGTTCACAAGGACACACAGGCAGCTGGATCAGTCACTTAATGACCAGTAATTCCTGTGAGCATCCACACTCCATTGATTTGTGTTTGGGGTGGCATTTCTCCTTTTGTTTGTTCGTGGGCTTTTTGCTTGTTTCTGTCTTGTTTGGGTTTTTTAGAAACATATTACTCTGCAATTACCGATCTCTGCTCCCTTAGAAACAGCAATTCAGGTAACGATTTCATCTACCAGCTTATTGTTTTCATCTGCTGCTGAATAAATATGAATTTTATATTAAACTACAGGTTTAATTGAAGATCTGAATTTCATAAGGTCCAAGATGAAGATGTGTGGGAACAGACTGGTCCTGCTGCTACCCCAGCCAGGACACAGGTGCCCTCCAACCCAGAAATCCCAAAGGATACCAAATACAGCAGGAGAACATGCAGCCTCCTTCAAATCTTCCAGTGCACCCTGTGTTTGCAGCAGCTGCCTTTCCAAAAATCACTCTCTCCGCTATTTCTCTTTTCGAAATTCATTTTACAGATGCCAATACAGCAGAAAGCACAGACTACAAAAGAACTCAAGCTGTCAGAGACAATCTTAGAAGAATTGTAGCACCCGTGTGGAAGACGGAGTTCACTCTTCGTTGGATTTTCAGATCTGTTTCAAGTGAAAACACTGTGTCAGGGGGTTTTGTCCTTTTTTTGCCTTTTTCTGCCTTTTTTTCCCCCTTAAACTACCTTAGTGATGATTTTATGAACTCTGAAGAACAACTCTAAAACCTGAAAATGCAATATTCATGATCAGGCCAATATTTTAGGGGTCAAAAGTAAAGTTTTCTTATTTGCGGTATTTTAGGAGGACTTTCAGACACACGAATACAAATTTCTCTGAGATATGTAATTGCAGTTTGAAATATATTGTTTTCTCCATTAAACAGAAATCTACAGCATCCCTGACATCGATTTCTGTCATTTTGTCATGATAAACACTCAGGTATTAAGTACCTTCCACATCATGCACCCAGGCATGATTCCAATTAGTGCTGAATAGAAGACAAAATGTCAGCTTAATAAGCTTCAATTTGCAGAGCCTTTGAACATTCGATGATATCATCACTTTGCCAATCATTTCTTGTACTTTGGCTTCTTTTTTTCCATCTCATCCTCCCTGTCAAAAGGAAGTCTTTCAAATCCACAGAAAGGGAAGACATGAACAACGTCAGTCATTGGTCTGACTGAGCTAAAAGATCCAAAAATGACTCCCCAGTACATCAACAGGGAACTGTGATGTGCACAATACTCCCTCAAAGCTAATTTGCTGCCAACATGTAGAGTAATTGGGGGAAAAAAGTCTACTTTAAAGTCATACTGTGAAAAATATTTTCTTGCATGAAATCAACACTAAAGACCTTAAATCACTGTCACAGTCTGTGCCACTTGTTCAAATGAAGAAACAGTTTTTGTTCAGGTAAGGTGACAATCATTTCTTCAAAGGTGACTGGGCCAAGGAACAGCTCTGCTGTCTGACTCCATACTGAAAATAATCACTGTATTTTAAAATAGTGGATTTTATTTCTAATTTATTTCTTAAAATAAAGGAAAAAGGTTTTCAAAAAGAAAAAGACAAATTGCAGAGAAGGTATGCACCGTTCTGTGAGCTCAAGTGTCCAAGGCCAGCACAAGCCCACAGCCCTCAGCTGAGGGCTCCCGATGCTTTCCCTACCTGGAATATCCCCAAATGCAGAACCTAAAATCCCTGCTCTTATCTGGGCGTGAGGGAAAACAGAAACGCCAAATGGCAGCAGAAAAGACAAGAGATAATGAATCAGGATGGGAAGCGTGGAGCGATACCAAGGACCACGTGGGCTGTGCAGGGCTGTGCCAGGGCAGCTGCTCCTGCCTGAGAGCCCGCAGCTCAGAGATGGGGATGGGAAATGGGATCTCCTGAGCTGAATCCCTGCAGCAGGTGGTCACAGAGCACACAGCCAGCGCCCCACGGGCTGCACGCCCAGGTCCAACAGATTCCTGGCACTTCACCGCGCTGCCCCATTTCCCTGGCCTGCACATCCCACAGAACCCAGTCAGGAGCCCGTTGCTGGCACCTCTTTGTCACTCACGGCTCAGAAGTGGCAGGGGACAAACCCCAGCCCAGCCTGTGTGGGGTGGGGTGCGCCCAGGGTCGGTGCTCTGGTGGGAAAGGGGCTGAAGCAGCTCGGAGGGGCAGGATCTGAGCTTGCTGGAGCTGGGAGCACTCGTCGGGCACGGCACCGGTGTGGGAGCAGGGCTGAAAGAGTGCACAGCGTTTGGCTGCCCCTCCACGGGATGGGATAGCAAATTCCATACTTCTGAGGCAACAAAGACTTTGAGGAGTTGCTACAGACACCGGGGTTGGGCCGGTGGGGAAACAGCTGCAGAGATTTTAATGGTGAAATACTCGAGCCTGTGTCTGTGCCAGCAACATCATCCCAGACCCGCAGAGAACCCACCAGGGAGGCCTGGGGCTTCTCCCCCTCGCAGCTCCTGCCTGTGAAGCAGAGGAAAACCAGAGGAGTCTCCCATTTTTCTTCCTGGCTAAAGCAGCACGAGGAGGAACAGGCAGAGCAGCGGTCGGGCACGCAGGGCCGTGCAATTTGCCATAAGTGTCTCAGCTGCAATTTGTTACTGGTTTTCCACTTGAAGGTTCTTCTATAATACTTTAATGTGGGAGCGTGCGGAGCTGTGTGGATGGGCTCATATTTCTCAGCTGACATATCTTCAGCCAAAGTATGTCAGCTACAGGAGAGGGCAAGGCTTTGCACTGGCTCTGGGATTTCTTCTTCCCCCATCAGAAACCACATAAAAGAAAAACACAAATAAATCAGCTCTCCAAAATCGCTATTTATTACCTCATCATGAAACCGTCTACTGGACCCTGCAGTGGTATTGAGTAATATCATTACTTAAACCATAAAGAGGTTGTATTTATTACTCAAAATTGGGAAAATTAGCATCCATATGGATCTTATTGTTTTACAAGCAGCATCGCTGCCAAAACAAGTGGTGTTAACATTCCAAACTACAGATTGTCACCATTGCTCGCCCAGTGTCTCATTCTTTCACTTGGTATTTAAAATACCTTTGAATTGAGCAACTGAGCAGATCATAGAATCTCTCCTATCAAGATATATATCATTTAACAGCCAGACTACTGTTCAAAGCTTGATTTATGGTGGCAGTGAGTGAATGGAATTAACATCTGATGACCTAAGGAAGAGAGACTAAATTGATTTTGGATAATCTTTCTTTAGAAAAGGGATGAGAGAAAAAGCACACTCTAAGAAATTTAACTACTTCATTTGCAATACATAGCACCTTGGTAGGTAATCACAGACAGGACATCCTAACCTCCATCCCTGGAAAAATGATGGCCTAAAACTCCATGAAATTAATTTCCAGGCACGGGAAGAATAAAAGGGTCGCTGGGAACAGCCAGCCTGGATAAAGCAGAGCAAAGCAGCCTTGAATAAAGTGTTTGTCTTCTGCAGTGAACGGGGAGAAGCGTCAGTGTCACTTACCTTGATTTTAGCAAGGTTTTGATACACAAACTGACGGGACACAGACTGGAGGGGTGTCCTACAGTGTGAGCAGAGAACTCACAGGACCACGGGGTTTGAAGAGGAGGAGTCAAGGGTCAGCCAACAAGTGGCACTTCTCAAAGCTGAGATGGGGCTGATACAGCTGAACATCTGCTCCAAGCCTGGACGATGGACACAATGACCCTGTGCCATACTGGGGATGGCATTTTCTGGGAAAGCAGTCAGTATGGAGAGCAGGGTGCCATCCACGGGGACCTCAAACCCTGCAAGCTGAGGAATGGGACACCAGCACCTGCAGGGAGTTCACCCAACCTGGTTTATTCAGCCTGGAGAACTAAACACCAAAGAGAAATCGATTTGCTGTCTTCAACCGAGCATAAGGAATTGTGGAGAAGACAGAGGCAGACTCTTCTTGAAGGAAGGGCAAGAACCTACAGATCCAAATTTTAACAACAGCCACTCCAGCTGGATATACGGGAAAAGGGATTTCACACCGGATTGGTAAAGCACTGGAGCATATGGCTCAAGAAGGCTGTGAAATCTCCACCAGTGCAGGTTTTTCAAAACTCAGCTGGACTTGGCCCTGAGCAACATGATGTGGTTTTGAAGTCAGACCTGCTTTGAGCAGGAGGTTGGGCACGGTGACCTCCAGAGGTCCTTCCAACCCAAATTATTCTATGATGCTGTGAAAAAACTCCAGAATGAATGCTGGTCTCCCATTAGAAGACGTCCCTTCAGCACTCAGGGGAATGTTTGAAGTGGATGGCACTGCTGTTTTCCAAATTGCTGCACTTGTTCTATGGACTAGGAGAAGTCAACTTCCTTGTATTCAACAACGGTCTCAAACACATTATAAGGTAACACTGAAAAGCAATTTTCAAAAGAACTAAAAACCGTTAATAAAGTTCTGAGCAAGCCTTCCCTCCTCTGTGCAGCAGACATTTACTGAGCAAGTTCAGTTGTAATATTTGGAACAATCCAATCTCACAGAAACTATACTTTGAAGATTTAGACACAATTGGAAGCAATATCAATAAGCAAATTCAGAGGCTGGCTTTGCCATCCACTGATCTTCACATGGAAAGCACAAGCTCCTTCCATCAAATCAAGAAATCAATCAAATCAAAATCAAGAGATTATATTGTAAATCGACCATTTCTGCAGACTAACACAGCATTTTTGCCTCTCTGCTTAGAAATTACATTACACCCCCTCAAATGCTGCAGTTACTGCCTGCTTGTACATGTACCTGTTTGTACTTGATCATTTCTGACTTCAGTATTCCTTTATGTAACTTTAATGTGAGAAATAATTTCACACCACGTACAGCTTATTGTCTATTAGTGTTAATCATTCCTTGCAGCCATCTCACACAAACCCTGCTTGCAAAGCCACACCCAGTGGATGTGTTAAAACCTGGCATAAAGATCCTTTACATGTCACTGCTGAGCAAAACTGATCTCATTTCTATTCAGAGAAATTATTCTATGTTTCTTAACATCTATGCAGGAAATAATCACTTTTTCCTAATCAAGGAGTGCTGGTATAAAATAAAATTATTGCCATATGATCTACACCCTGCCCCTAGACAAGTGAAATGATACACTGCACCTTCTCAGCTGCCAACAATGAAACAAAAAAGAATATAAAAATGCTGATTGCAATGTCATAATAACTACCAGATATATTCTATTTCATATTATAGAAACAGAAAGTCCATTTTGCTGAAAAGAACTCCATCTCAGATTCAGAGTTCATATTATGTGATGAGCTAGTTTCTATGGCAACTGCTTTCTCTTTTACATACACTGTAGACAGCACAAAATGTCTGTTGTCTTCTAAGTTAACTTAAAATTTTTAATCAGCAGATGACAATTTGTGCACCAGCATGTATGGCTTCCAAAAATGTTTTTAAATATTTCAAGTGCTGCCTGAAGCAGAAAAGGAGAGAGCGAAGTCACACCTCCCGCCCCAAATTCCTCACAATCCAATTTCAGTTCTAATTAAAGGAGGGAGAGTCGAGGAAAAACGTGGGAGACAACAGAGATGATCACCCACTATGGCACCAGGGCGCTTTGAAGGTCGCACGAAGTGAGGAAGTGGCGGATGTTCCCAGCTGGATCAGCAGGTGTTCGAGAGGCGGCCCAACCGAGCAGCAGCTCAGCCAGAGTGTGACACAGGACCACAAACGTGGCACGGTGGGCTCACCTGAGCAGGGGAGGGGATGTGCTCAGGAGACCCAGACCCTGATGGAGAGAACCCTGAGCCTGCACTGCCTGCTTCAGTTCAGAGCAAAAGCTCATTTTTAACTCTAATCTCCAAGATTATGCCAGTGCTGCAGCCCAAACTCTTCCCACAGCTCGCCTGCATTTACTCAAGGGCGGTGAAAACCAGCTCTGTGGATTGGCAGCATTTGAGCATTTCCACAAGAAACTGTTGCATGTGAGCATTTCACAGCAACGCTCCGAGTGAAAGCCCAGTGTGGATGTCTCCATGGCAGCCACCAGCCATCCCTGACCTCAGCAGATATTCCCCATCAATGGGATCCATCCTGAGTCAGCAGACTGCGAATAACAACCAAGGAAAACCACACAAGTGCTGCAACAAATATTTGGGACTTTTTAAATACTTTACATCAACAGTCATCTTCATTATCCTGGGCTGACTGGTGGTAAATTAAACATGCTGCAATATAGCCAAAAGCTTTTGTTTGGGAAAGGCTAAAAGGAAACGGCTGTCTGTCTACAGGAGTCTGACTGGCAGCCCAAGAGCAACTCTCCAAGTAAAATACAACAAACAAATATTTAGATTGCAACTCCAGGATTTAGATTGGCTGCAGAGAAAGCCTGCATAGCAAGCAGTGCATTTCTTCTCATGCCAAAGACATCTTCTACCAAGAAAAGGAAAGGAAGTAAAAGGAAAAAAATGAGTCATATAATTTATTTACTCCAAATTGTAAACAGAAGTGACTTCAGTAGCACTGTCAGCATCTGAATGTTTCCCAGGCTACCTCTATCTGTACCTTCCAGATACCCTCAAGCAAATTGCTTCCACTGATACTGGGAGAATAACCATGTGGGAACTGGTGTTTGGAGATATTAAAACAATTACATGAAGCAGAAGAGTTGATCAGTGATTTATCTATAGGAAACAATAGGTTCTTCCAGATCAAAGTTGAAGAGAGTCTCCTATTCTGAAAAAAAATGCTCCCCAAATCCTTCTTATTAATATAGTACTGAAAAGTCACTGTTGCAGCAATATTTGCATACAGACAGAAACTGGGCATGTGTTGGGTATTTAGCTATCACTAAACACGTAGGTAATGTCTTTATTGGGTTTTTCTTCTGTATTTTCTCTTGTCAATAGCTGACAGAGCTCTGCAGCAGGCACACATCAGCACAGCCCCCCTTCACACATTTATGGAGCCAAGGGAAAAGTCCTGTGTTTCCCTCACTTGGCTGATACACTAATTATTTACACAGAACTATAAACATATAGCAAGAATCTGCTCGAATGAAAATAACTACCATTGCTGGAATGAAAACAGTGATTGCTACTGGTTTTTTATTTTAACTCCACAAGCTCAAATGAATTCAGACAAAACCAGGTGCAAAGCAACAGCTGCAGAAAGATTGTTGATCCCAAGTGCAAAGAAGCAAATTTCCAAAGAGGAAAAGCCAGAAAAGAAGTGATGGGATGTGCTGTAGATGAGCTACCAGGGAAGGAGCCGCTGATTTCTGAGATGGGAAAGCGAACCAGGATGGTAAAGGCCAAGGGGATTATGGAAAGTTCAAAGAGAAAGAGAGGAAAAAGGAAACAGATCCTTCAGCCATGGGATAACACCTTGTTAACTCTTCTTACCGCCTCCAGCCTGTTCGTTGGGGTTTTTTGTAACCAGCTCTGCTCTCGATGTTTGAGTTCACACGGCTTCAGAACTACGTTAGGTTTTCCTTTCCCAACTAATAAGGGTTTCTTGAGAGCCCCAAGACACCCCAAAAGAGCAGTGATCTCTCAGAGCAGCCTCACTTTTGAGAGCACAAACGTTGCCTGTTAAAATTAAACACCGTGACATCAGTGACACACACGGGCAGAACGTGCCCGAGCACTCGAGCTCCTCTTGACCCAATTACAACTGGATGGACACAGCGGCCTGGCCAATTATCTCAGAACAGAACCCGGGAAGAGGATTCAGCTTCCTCATGGAAACTTTCTTTCCTCTCCTCTAATGCCAAGCGCTGTATTTGAAGCTACAGGGGTACATTTAATTTCTTCTTCTTGCCCAAAGGTCAACGGTGGAAGAACGAGCAGGGAAATGATCCAACTTTGCACAGCAGCTGGAACGCGGAAATCTTTCGAGCTGGTTGAGGGCACGTGGCAGATGCTGGGGAGAGAAGGACATTCAAAGGATAGAGGGGAAATACGAGGGCACAACTGGCGCCACAGACACCTCAGCCCCTCGGCTTCAGTTATTAAAATTTCCCAACCTTGCTGTCTCATTTTGCCAAGCAAACTGGGTATCTTCTACTCTGTGACCTGAAGTCTTGCTTCAGAAAATCACTGATTCCATAGCAAGACTGCTTTTATTAAAACAAAGGAAGATCTCTACCATCAAGTAGCTCCCTGTTTTGTGAACTGATGGATAAACTAAAATTATTTCAGGAGGTGTGGAATGAATGAGCAACCAGAGCGTAACTTAAGAATGCTCCTAAAGAAAATCTAGATTATCTAAATTAAATAGAAGTAGTGATTCAAAACTACTCTTTTAAAAAACCCATAATCCTGTGTGATTAGCTACTGTTTAAAGAATAACAACATCATGGCAGTTCATAGAAAACATGTAGGATTTAAAAGCCTACAAGAACACAGCATGGCATAAAAGCCTTTGTACTGCTTTGACTTTTATTGACCTACAAGTCAATTTACTCCTCCCCAAGCATTACAACCCCAGGTGAAAAAATCCGAGCAAGCCTCCTAGAAATGGAGAAATCCAAGCGGAATGCAATCATTATCCAGAAATTTATAATCAACACAAAAGGCGATACGCTTAAATCAAATTCCTTCCTTGAAAATATATTAAACTTATACTTCAAGAAGCAATAATATTGTTTTATATTTAATTAAAATCTGGCAAGGCACTCAAATCTTAATTTTTATACTCTGGTTGTTATTAAAGCATTAATAAATGTATTCATATTTGAATAAAATCTAACTATTTTGTATACTGGCTTTCACAGTATCAGAGGACCTACGTGAAAGTGGAGACCTTGGATATGCAATAAAAAAACTAAGTTAATCTTTACAGTATTAGTAAGATAAATTGATGTGCAGTACTCAGTCATAGCTGTCTTTAGGAATATAGTGAGAAATACAGATTTTAACCACATAAGAAATTAAAAAATTAAATTTAATCAAAATTAAGAAATACGTATTGGTTACTCTTTCATATGGAAAAGGATTTAAGAAAGACTCCCAGTGAATACCTTTAATAACGGTGCTTTCACATCATTCACCCAACACTGAGCAGATCGGTCCTTCAAACCAAGCTACTCGTATGTGATTAACACTAATTATTATTTAAATTTTTTCCAATAACCCAGCAAATCCACTTCTCATTTCGCCAAGCAAAATGGCCTCCGCTCCTATTTCATCTCACCTTCGCTGGGGAACAAAGCACTCCTAAAAATGACTGCTGTCAAAGACGGGTCCAATTTAACAGGTTTTTAAAATGCAGTGTTGTTAAATACCCATTAAATGACCGGGTTATCTTTGTTAAGAGCCTGACAAAGGTTTCGTAAAGGACATTGGCCATTAGTCACATCAGATGTCCAAAACACGCATTTTTAGTGAACGTATGCAAAGGTTAAGAAAAAATTATTAAAAATCTGTGCTATAATTCCATAAGAAACACCAGTATTGTCTGTTGAGCTCACTGCAAAGACAGAGGTAGATTCGAATACAAAGACCAGGGGAAGGAACGAAGAGCGATTTATTCTCCCAAATGGAAAAATCTGCGTCCTTGAAAGCTGGGAGAGTCTCACTAGAATTTAAACAAACAACAGCTCTTCTAGTCAAAGCAACTGCCTTTTCTTCCCTGATTTACATGTCATTCTCATGGCAGCAATGTTCAAATGACTGTACAGGGATATTCAAACTACAAAGAAAAGCTCTGTAAAAAGGCCAAACTCTGCTTTTCAGACTGTTCAGATTCCCCCAATAGCTGCGAAAATTCCCAGCTTTCCACAGAGCACCTGTAGTAGCATCGCTGATCCCCCTGCAAACAGAAAGCACAACCAAACTTTGGGATCCAACCTGTGCCAGAAACAACCCCCAGGAGCACAAACCAGAGCTGGACTTACAGACACCTCCCAGTTCTCAGGATTTGCTGAAGAGAGTCCCTTTCCCTTTGCATTCAGTGTTACAGAGCAACACAGGAACTGGGATGAGCTCTGGTGTGTAGACAGAATAATTCTATATAATTCCAAAACTGCCTTTTTTCAACCTGGGAGTTACAGCTCTGCCTTTGTCCGCAAAAAAAAAACCCACGACAGCAGGAATGCAGGTGAGAGGAGGCTACAACTCTGCAAAGACACTCGCAAACGCATCCAGAGCTGAGATGAATCTATCTTGGGCCAAAAGAAAAAACGCAAAGATAAAAACCAATCCCTTGAACCATTTAAGGCTTTGTTCGCTCTTACAATGCAGCGGAAAATAAAAGGCGAGGTTTAATTTTTTTTTTTTTCCAGAGGCCACCTGAGTATCCCCTTCCCAAGCGTTCTCACAAAGTATATCCCGTTTTCATTGGAAAACCACAATGGTGGAAACGGAGAAATAAGTCCTGGCTTTGCAGCGTATCTCTCAACCTCCCCCAAGAAGCCGTTTGCTTCCTAAGAGACTTCCTGAAGCCAGATTTCCATAGTCTGAGCCATCCAAGGCAAAAAAACCCCAATTGATTGCAAAAGTAAATTTTCAATTCAGTTTCACTTAGCTCCGTTAGAGGTGTTAGTAAAAAAGCCACAGCCTACCAGTCTACAGGAAACTAGAGTGAAAATGCCTCTTAGTCTGAGCCTAACATCTCATAGGGAAGGTGGTGGTGCGCGGAAAACGTGTCACTAAAGATGCTTTACCAAAATGTCCAGTTTTGGTATAAAATAATCCAGGCGTGATAAGCAATTCTAACGCTGATTAGGAAAGATTATTTTCTATAAAACTCTTTAAACTAGAAAATCACCGTAGTTTTTAAAATATTGCCATTGCAGGCCTTTTTAATAAAGGCTCTTAGGAAAATATACCATGCCATCCTTACAAAATAGATTGAAAAAAAGGCAATAAGATGGTTTTTGAAGTGAAAACTCATAAAGATCGTTTTCCATGCTGACAGTGTGCATTTCATCCAGAAGTTTGAAGAGTCAAATGCTACCCCAGCTGGGGGTTATTCTGCCAAATGGCTTCCAACAGTGACCACAGAGATGGAGGATGGGAGGGGTGCGTGTGTGTAGGAAAATAAACGTGATGGTAAGCGACCCCAAACCCACATCATCTTATCAAACATCCGACACACGGAACCAAACGCACAATGCAAATCTAGAATACAAAAACTGAAACAAAAAGGACGTGAACAAAAGGAAATAAAGCCATTTGTGAGTTACCTGCAGAGATTTAAAACAAAAAAAAGCACACGAATGAAGCAGATGTAATTCACATGGATTTGCCCAGGAAGGAGAAAAGGAGGGGTGAGTGTGAGGGTTGGGGGGGAAAAAGAACAGATACCTTTTTTTTCTTAAACAAATCCATCATGAAAGAAAATGAGACAAGATTATAAATAGGCCGAGTTATAGCGCACCATGGGATTTTTAATCTGGCTACCTGTGGTTTTTGCAGTTAAAGCCCTATTCAGCAGTGGGAAGGGAGGGGGGAAAGCGGAAAAAGGAAAAAAGAAGAAAAAGAAAAACGAAATCACGTTTATGTGCCAGTTTCGCAAACGCTCCCCCAGCGAGCACCACCAACAATGCTGGCAAACAGGAAACACTCATTATCAGCGATTTCTAATAAGCGGACGCCTTTCAAGCGTTATTGATCGTTACCTGGCCGTCCCGTTTCCTGCTCTCGTGAGTTTGGCTCTCGTGCTCTGCCATGGCAGCGCGAAGCTGTTTCTCCAGTTTCTCGATCTCCCGTTGATGGTCTCGGACCAGGCAGTCCTGCACTGCGTTGTGCTGCTGGAATAGGTGCGTCTTCTCCTGTTCATGCTCCAGCTTCAGCTCCACTATCTGATTGGACAGGGAGGAGTACAGTTCATCAATAGAACATCCTTGTCGTCATGACAACTCGTCTACAGCTTAATTTCCCCCTTAATTTCATCAAGTTGGCAATTTTATTTTTACGTCACTATTACCTCACCTCTTAAAAAGCCACCGTTAGCGTGACAGAATTCCTCCAGACAATCCCAACAATGGAGACAACCGAGCAAATCCAGCGCATCCTTACCCAATTTGTTGGTACAAATGTCGGAAGCGTACGAAAAAATAATATAAAAAAAAAAAGAAAAAAAAAAGAAAAAGAAGGGGAGGCATTGTCGCATTGTGTGGCGGGTGCCCCCGTATCCCGCTGCTGCTCCTCAGCAGGGCTGAGGATCCTAAATGGTTAATAGGCAGCCTGCTCGCCCCTTCGCTTAAGTATACACACACACAACCCCCCACCCCAGCAATTAAAGCTTTGCAAGATTTCTTTATGATTTCCAAAGAGAACGCTCTTCCTGCGATATTCCTCAACGCTGGCGCGTAGAGTTGTCTTTTTTTTTTTTCCCTCCCTTAAATAAAATTTAAAAAAAAAAAGAAAAAGGCAAGAAAATTATAAAAAAAAACAAAGCTCTATTATCCCGTTGTCAGCTACGCTATCCCAACATAAACAGATGTATGTGTTCCAGAAGGGCACCTGCTGTGCCGCAAGCTTGCACCATGATTTCATAAGAAGCCCTCTATTCTCAGGAGCCGTTCCCAGTCCGCACCACACTGGATGCTGTGACCTTGGCCACTCTTAGCCTCTCCCCGCTTGCCTGAATGGCAGCCCGAGACCAAGGGCCTGGTTGCCGCAGCTTTGATATTAATCCTCCCGCCTGCGCACAAAGGCACCCTACCTGGCCTGCACACTGGAGCGGCCAGGCCGCCTTTGAAGCAGGTGATGAATAGGGACGGCAGGAAGCCGCTTCCCCACTGAACTCCGGGCCACACAGCTGCTAAGAACAGTCACTTGGATTTTTCTTCAGTTTTGGTAGATTTCGGAGAAGGAGGAAGAGGGAGGGGGGAAGTAAGGAAAAATAACAAAAAAAAAAAAAAAAAAAAAAAAAGAGAAATCTCTTATCGTGAACATGGTGGGGTATTTTCAGCATGAGAAAGGAAAAAAAGAGCGGACGGGAGGAGCCGCTGTGCGAGCGCCGAGAGCGCCCGGCACCTTATCTTAAAGCTGTAGCATTCAATTCTGGAATGATATCAGCTGTTCGCCCGGCTTCCGCGGGGAAAATTTGAAGCTAAGTTAAAATAAATTTTTAAAAAAAGGGCATTTCCTCAAACTGCAGATCGGTGTCTTGCAAGTTGAAAAGGGAAATGTGCCATCCGTGCTGCGGTTGGGAGCATCCTTCCCAAATGGAGCGAGGAGAACAGATGCAACATTGCACGGTTTAACGTATCTACATTATTTGATAACACTAAAGAGCTCATTAAGAGATGCCTGAAGTCCCTGCAGGGGTTAACCCCTCACATTTTCCATGCTGGGCCTGGGATCCTCACACAAAGTTCTTTACGCCAGGTTTTTGCCCAAGGTTTCCATACAAAACCGGTTTCTCTCGGATGAACGCGGTGCCCATCCTGTGCCTAAGAGAAAGAGCTGCTGCTCCCTAAAATAACTGTAGAGCCTTTGCCTGATTTAGGAGAAAAAATGTTTAGTGTTTCTTCATAAATCAGACCTGATTAAAAGGAAATAGTGTCAACAGGAGAGGCCTTTTCCTTCAGACATTTTGTTGTCTTAATTACTGGGTTTTCAGCTGGTTGTTCCATGTAGGTCTGGGGTAAGGCAGTTTGCTGTGGGGAGCTTCAGTTATTGGAGTTGTCACTTTTTTAACTGAAGACAGAGCAGCAGGCAGGGAATGTGACCCAGAGGGAGCAGGGGACAGATCCTGCTTCTCCAACCAGTCACATGTTTACCACACCCACCAAAGTAAATAGTTTTGTTTAGTAATCTCTTCACTTAAAGCATTTATAGACACAAAGTCTTTTAATTTAATAGGTAGAACAAGCAAAAGGTCCTTCAGCAGGAGGGGTGTCCCCCCAGCTGGTATGCGGGAAGAGGAAGGGCAGTACCCTGAGGGGAGGTGTTTTACAAAAGGCAAATTTGTAGAAGAGAAATAAAAAACCCTTCTCATTTAAAGCCACATATTCCCCATGATGGTTTTGGTTTGATACTTCAAGATGTTTCTGGCAGGGAGCAGAGGTGGAGAAACAGGAAAGGAGAGAAAGGATGAGGACCAGAGCATTTTCATCCCTCAAAGACCTCCAAACCCATCTTCCCTCACGAATATTAGCAGGTATTCCACATTCCCAGCCAACAAAACAAATAACACCAAGTGACTAAGCAGCCATTCCCTGCACTGGTGAGCCCTCCCTGAAGCTCCTGCTCTCCTCAGAACTGCTGCCAAGCACTACGGCTTCTCTTCCACTCCTCCCTCTCTCATTCTTGTATTGTTATTGGGTTGTTTTTTTGAAGGAAAAAAAATTAACGTATACCAAAAAAACGGAAAGAGAAAATCCATGCTGCTTTGCAGCAACAACAGGACTACTTCATCCCAGGAAACTGCATGAAAACTGTATTAATTCTTCATAAACCAGACGGATTCTGTCTCCTCTTTGAGGCAGAGAGCGCCTTTATGAATGATATAACAAAACCACCTCCTTCAAAAATTCTGCCGTGTTGAGATCTCGCTGCATGTACCCGTCGATGCTGAGCCTTCACCAGATCACACTCAGGTGTGTGCTCCAACCCAGCACTTCAGTGTCCAGAGCACAGGCACTGCTAGGTGCTATACATTGCAGCCAGACAAGCAGCACGGCGCTCACAATGGGCATTAGGGGCGACGCTGAAAAGAAACATTCATTAAATAATCGTGTGTGCCCTATTACCATAATCACAGGGCATTCATTGTGCCTTGGATGTTTCCTCGTCTTGTCCTCCCAAAGATGAAAATCTCTTATTCCTTTCCCTGCGCATCCGTTCCTGTCTCCAGCCACGGCCTGGACACAAAACCAAGCAGGAATGTCTGTCTGACCTGAGAGAGCCTTTCTTACCACTGTTCTTATCAAGTAACACAAATATTTCAAAATTATGATCTCTTCGTTCCTGAATTCTTAATTTTGTTAATGTTTTGTTAATGTTTTATCACACAGTGTGATAGAACAATGTTCAAGGCAACAGCCAACAGGTGATTTACTAAACCATCACCAGAATTACACTACTTAGCCTTCAATTACACTATTCCTTCTAAATTTAGCTTTTAACTTAAATTTAGATTTCCTTACTCTTGCAGAGAAAAGAATTTTAAGAAGAAAACGAACTTCTCAACAAAGAGCTAGAAGAGATTAATGCAAGAACTGTGGCAGTCTCTCGTTGTTCACTCACACACACACACAAAAGTGCCAAACAAATCTGGCAGCGTGGTTCGTGCCCAGGCCAGTGGCAATGCAGCTGATGAACACAGGCAGATGGAACTGCACTCACACGGGGAGGTGCTTTAGGACAGCTTGCTAAAACATGAGACAGCCTAACACAGAGCCAAGGTGAAATCCTGCTGCTGTTAGCATGCCTGAAGAACAAAGATCAACAACAAACAGCCTGCTGATTGCAGGAGATGTTTTCAGAAGCCAAAGACTTGGAATATAATCAACGCCAGCAAATACCTTTTGAAAGTCCCTAATTTAGACAAGACCTTCTACTACCCAGTTTTTGCTTTTACATCACATGCTAAGTTTAGGCTTTTCAATTTTAGAACAATTTCAACTTGTTCTCAAGAACAAGCACGCCTTTGAAATTCTTTTTAGAGTCCCCAAAGGAGGGAAAGGAAATTAGTTAGCTCACTACCTCTTTGAAAAATGTAACTGCTACAATAAATATTTGACACCAAAGTATGAAAATTCATGTAAATTTATGTCCGCAATTCCAGAAATATTTTAAGTAACACCTATATAAAACACGGTTTTGCAAAGCAGGATGGTTTTATAAGCACTGTTTTGGCATGACTGAACTGAGGGCTGGAGAAGCCACCAAGGCATTGCACGTGTCACGGCAAAGAACTGAGCTAAACTCACTCTGCAGCACACCCACAGCACGTCTGCTTTCAGTATTTCTATCCTAAAAGCACTTAAGTGTTTGTAAATCAGGGGTTTGCATGGTTACCCTGCTGAAAACCAGCCCCATTCTCTGCCCAGGCAGGGCATGGCACATCATCTGCCCCCAAATAACAACTCCAGCGAAATCGAGCGTTTTCTGTCTCCTAAGCCTATAAATAAACGTGTGTGTTCCGTGAGGATATGGGGATTACCCACCTCTGCAAATACTGCTGCTAAAAGTAATCTGATCTAGCAGGCTGCAGGAGTGGGTATTAATCATGTTGGGGTCTGCTTTAGCATAACTTTGGGCAGAAAAGGAGGATCTTCACCGCAAGGCAAGGGAGAAAACCAGAACCCCTTCTACCAGAACTCCTTTGCAGCAGGTAAATTAAATGGATTTTAATCGACACTTTTTTTGTTTTGAGATTTTTCTGTAAGTTAAAACACACAGTTCTCCCGAGATATAAGGGCTGTAATGAGCCAAGGGCAAATGGGACAGTGAAAAATACATCTGTGCAGAACCACACATTACCACTGAAGCAGCAAGTACACACGGGGTAATGTACATGACTTTCTATTTCATTGCAGGCTGCAATAATTTAATTGGCATGGCTGTGTTTTCTGTAATACTTACACCTTTTCACCAACCACTAAGAATTCTATTTCAACTGCAAACTAAGAATTGCAAGAAATTCTCTAAAAGAAAGAAGCCAGTCTTTAGCCAAACTGCAGTTTGAGTCATCCTCCCCTACAACAATGAACCTGAATGGTCTCACTCTCACTATATAAAATTATATTCCTGATCAGTACATTTTTACTTACAAAGGCTTTTCAGAATTTTAATTTTTTTAAAGTATGGGTAGAACAAATCCACCTCAATCCTTCCATCTTCCCAATCTTCCTGGCATGAGTAATTTTGTTTTTTAATCACAGAACCACAGAATTGTTTGGGTTGGAAGGGACCTTTAAAGCTCATCCAGTTCCAACCCCCTGCCATGGGCAGGGACACCTTCCATTATCCCATCTTGCTCCAAGCCCCATCCAACCCGGCCTTGGACACTTCCAGGGGTGGGGAATCCACAGCCTCTCTGGGCAACCTGTGCCAGAACCTCACCACCCTTATGGTAAAGAATTTCTTCCTAATATCTAATCCTAACCTGCCCTCCTTCAGCTCAAGGCCTTTCCTCCCTGTCCCATCACTACATGCCCTCGTGAAAAATCCCTCTCCAGCCTTCTTGTAACAATACACTGGAAATGGAGTTGCATCCCTGTGATTAGATCCCACTCGGTGCCACGATGAACATCAGGAGGTCGCTCCCTTCCTCATCCCACCCACACCACCAAACCCAGCGCGGGCTGCAAACAGAAATATTTCTTTCCAATTCATAGACCTTGAGTCACTGCAAATGCCTGTCTGCAGCAGGCTCTGGTGCAGGATTTACTGCACACAGTCTTTGTTTAGGGATTCGGAGTTTATCCAAGGACCTTCTTTGAACACAGCACTGACTCCCAGCCGCTCGCCTGACTCGCTGTTTACCGCAGGCACCCGTTCGTGTTCCTGGAATCGCCTCCCTCTCCCTCCTCCCCTCAAAGTGGATTCTTTGACTACACAGGGAGCTCAGGCTTTTAACTCTGAATCACACACGAGTCAGATGTCTGAAGGAGACCGTGCAAATACCCATCTGTCTGGTTAACAATTCTGTAAACAGCAATGGCACCATGAGAAGATTTCCACCCACTCTTCACTTGGAGGTTAAATTCGTCTCCTTTTCCCATTTGTGAGTTTTAGCTATAAAGCAAAAAGTTGATGTTGACTGAAGAAACTATTCCTCAGATATTCTGCACAAATGGTATTCATCTGTGTGTTAGGACGGTTCAAAGGAAACGTTTATGCATCCTAGATTAATTTATTAATGAAATTTATGCAGCTTGTTGCTGATGACATGAAAAATTTAGAGCTTCTACTAACGTGCTCATTTGGCCTCCTTGCAAGAACAGACTGTATTTCAATTATCTTAGAGCACAGACAAAGAGGAGAGGAACAAAGCTTTTCACAAAGACTTTCTCCTCATGACTAAACCAGCATACTAAAAATGGATTGTGGATCTCTGAAAATAAATGGCCAGGTTAGTGTAGAGCTAAGAAGTGCTTGGGATGTTGGTCTGTGTGAGGAAGAGCAGATTTCAAAGAGGTCTTTGCAAGAGTTTCCTTCACTTGGGTGGGTAACAGACTGGTCAAGAAGAAGCTAGAAAAACACAGAAAATGGAGAATGAGGCCAGAAGGAAAGCTGGGATGAAGTGCAGTGGCAGGAACTCTCAATAGAGAAAGGGTACAGGGACAAAGCGAGCTGGAGGTCGAGCTTGTTATCTCTGTTAGTGTTAATTACTAAATTAATGCTTTGCCTGAGAGAACCTCACTCTTTTCTTTAAATTAACACCACTAGAAAGTTATAAAAGACAAAAAGATCTACAGAATATTCTTCCTCTCCTCTCAATAACACTTTGCTCTGCTCCAGCACACTGCTAAAACAAGAACAGTGTCCCAGCACCATCTCAGATATTGTCCTTGCTGCTGGCAGGTAACATTACACACATGCTTTTTTCACTTTTAACCAGCTATTTTGCACTTCTTTACCTCACTTTCTTTATTACAAAAGGTATATTTAAGCTCAACCACACATTTGTCTTGCTCCCAACTTAAAGGCATTGTCTATTGACTTTAGCATGATTTCAAAGTGATTTCATTAAATACCCAGGAAAATGTTTCTGAAGGTGTCTCTTTCTTTCCTATTTGGATAAATAGGACAAGTTGACAACTCTAATTTCTTCGTAACTTTTACAGAAGTCAGAACCCAACAATAAATGTCACAAGAAAGGATTTCCTGAGATACAGGGAGATTCTTCAGCTATCATGTAACAACTTTCCACTTTCCTATGGAAGCATGAATAATTATTTTTAAAGGGAATAAACACAGTTAAAGAGGAACCAAACCAAAAGGATTATTTCTATATTTAGGTTGGCACCTAATCTCAGAGAGTATGGCCATAACTCATCAGGTAATCACAATAACTCATCAACTGTTTCATTGTGTGTTCTCTCCCTGCTGGGAAACTAAAATTTCCTAGGCTTTGGCTCTCTCACAAATCTTGCATCTCATTTATTTCACGTTCACTCAGACACTTCAGCAACTGTTTACAGCAAAAAATGGGCGTAACAGTGATCACAGTGATTATTAATGGTTTGGGGTTTTTTTTAAAGGACAAGCTAATGTCATTTAAGCATTAGGATCACATTAAATTCACTGAAAGTGTTCAATTCTCGACAATTTATGAAAATCTGCTCGAAACAAAGGTGTGCAGGTACTTGAGTGTGCTGGGAGATGTCCCTGCACAAATCCCTGTCCCACCTCTGCCATGGAACCACCACTCCCCACGAGAGATGTGCTCTCAGAAAGTGCTCAACTGACACGGATATGGGAAAAAACCCAGCAAATTCCTTAACTTTTCTGTCAAATTTCACTCCAATCCATTACTGAAAAGCCTGGGCACATGCTCTTTCAAACATTCGGGCTCGTAGAAGATGAACTCACCAGAAGCACTTCCCAGGTATTTTGAGCTAAATTGAGGATGTAATTAGAAAGCAGGGGAAAAAAATGAAAAAAAAGAAGAAAGGGAGGGGGTGCAAAAAACCAAACAACCTTTCTTCCTGTGCTGACAGTGCCATAAAGCCCAACTATAGATACTGCAACCGTTTCAAAGGCAGGAAAGGCTGAGGCCTTCACTGTGCTGTCCACTGGCTTTGAAGTGCCGAAAGCAGCTGCTCCCAGCAGATAGGAACTGTGGTGCTGCTGGAGTTATTTTTTTTCCTTCAAAATATACTTTCAAATCTAACAGCTGCAAGCAGAACAAAGTTGAGCTAAAGTATATTTAAAGAAGAAGAAGAAAAAAAAAAGCCACCAGTTTCTCTCTAAGAGTGTTCTCAGTGGATACTTCAAAAGCGAGTGGCACCGAATCAGATGAAGCTGGAACCAGGAGGGACACGTGACAGCTGAAACCAAATATTGCAAGATCCAAAAGTTCTTTTTTTCCTTATTAAGGGATTTGAGTGCATTTGAAAAGTTAACAAAATATTAACTGCAATGGTTTTGTCCAAATTCTTTTTGAAGCAAAAGACGAAGATAAACAAATATCAATGCATCAGGTTATTTGTTGTTATAAATATCAATATGTAACATATCAGTATGACTAATCTGCAGGCAGAGCAATCTTTCAGCCCCACAATGAACAGTTCATGTTCACACCAGGAATTGTTTTGAAATCAGTATTCAAGGAGAGTCCTGTGACATCAACCACTCAGGTAAGGCAGGGAAGTGAAACCATCGCTCCAAGCGCCCACACTTCCAAAGTGTTGCTCAGATTGGAGAACTGGATAACACATCAATTAATTTGGTTCTTCATTACCAATTTGATTACAATTATAGGCAACTGAATTGTCCAGGGTGCCATCAGTGCTACCCTTGCCACTCACCATGACAGCCAACAAAAAAATAGATCTGTAGGGCAACGTCCCTTCCCTTTCTATGTCTAAATTCCATTTGACAATTAGATTCAGACACTTGAGGCAGAACATCTCAAAGCAATCACTAAATTTCTCGGGTAGCTAAAATATCCAGGTTTTTGGTTGGGTGTCTATTTCCAACTGGAAGTCTGCTGGAGCCCTGTCAAAATGTGTCCCCACTTCGAATTCAGTGCCCCATTTAAGCGGTTTAAATCAGCCTGTTCCTCGCCAAGTAACTACCAAAGAAACATGCAGTAAAAAGTCTGCTTTAAAAATGCCTTAGAAGTTCTGAAGCATAAATAGAGAGCAGGGGCAGAGAAACAGAAGTTGGAAGTACTGAAAGGAAATGTTCAGAGTGGAAGAACTGAGCTCATCCTGCTCCGTGGTGGGGCTGGAGGGGCTTTGTGCCTTCCAAAAGAACGTGGTTCCCAGTGATAACCCCCTGCAATCTGCAGGAAGGGGCACGTACTCTTCATGCTCACCAACTTGCAAAGAACATTCCACATGAAGTACAAAGAGAAATAAATTTTTTAAAAGGGCATAAACAGGATTCCACTGAAAATTCTTCTGAGGCTCTCATTGTTTAGCTATTTAGGGCTGAAACCCTTGGGTTCCAGTGATGTCTCATAAAGCTTAGCTGTTCTTTCTTACACTAAAAGCAGCTATCCTAAATAAAATAAATGGGAAGCAGTAAACATCTCTTCTTGTGAAAAATGCTTTCACTGATGTTTACCACAATATCAACATTGTTACAGAATAGATTCACCAAAATATTTTTAACTCTCTTATTAATTTCTTGGTTTGTGGGTTTTTTTGACACAGTTGTCAGGTCTGAATGTAAGAAGACACATGAAACCAAATCATGACAATATGAGACATCATCATTTGCTTTTAGTGTGCAAAGTCAGCTGCGTATCTGGCAGAAAATTTTATCTATGGCTTGGTGGATCTTACCATGGATAGTAAAAAAAAAATTACCATTTGTAGGTAGGAACAGGAATGCTGTAACTCTTGATACACTGCAGATTAGCATTTATCTCTACAGATCAAAATCTGGGATGGGAAAATGGCAACAAAATCTTTGAATAAATGCTTACTCTGGACTTTAAAGATGCACTACAAATTATGAGACACCTAAAGAAAAGAGTGAGCCAATCATATCACTAAAATGATGTGAAAATATGATTAAATAAAAAATTCCAGTTTAAGGCAGATGCCCAACTGAGCCTGACACTTCCCATCGCCCTCCTTTCAGCGTGTCCTTGACACATCAAGCTTCCTCACCTTTCCTGCACAAATCCCCAGTGTCTCTGACCATTCCTGAATCACTAAATACAGGAATCATCATAAATAACATCCCCCAGTTAAGCTGAACACCTGTGAGATGTCCCTCACCCTTCCAGAGGCCAACGTGTCACCTCTGTCAGGTGGCAGCACAAGTGGTGACGTTGACAGCTCTGAGCGAGGACAGGGAAAATGCTTTGATCCGACCCAACAAATTCCCTTCTGTTCCAAGAGCCACACACAAAACACACCATTGTTCCTCCCCAGCACAGACCAGGGGTCTCTCAACACCTACCAAAGTGATCTTGTTCCTTAATTCCCTGAAAAAGCCCCTTCCAGATGGACCAGAGCAGGCCTGGCACCAAAGCCAACCGCAGCGTTTCATCCTCTCACGGCACAGAAGATAAACAGAAATGAAACCACATCTCCCTGGTGGAAATGCAAGCTTAGATCCACACAAGAACGGTGATAAGGGAGAACTTTTATGGATTAACCACCTCATTCCTATAAAGCACTAAAAAAACCCCTTTCAATCCTTCAGCAGGTGTTACCAACAAAGGCCACTTTAGTTTCGTGACCAAGCACCTCCTCACACCAGTGTCTGGTGGTGCAGCTCCCAAGTCTGTATCATGCAGTAATTTCTCTACTTCTACTTTTTCCCCCTTTACATTTCACAGCACTACTGAACAAAACTTTCTTGTCTCCACCCAAATGTTTCCTGAGTATTTCCCAACCCTGAAATTACATCACAAAGAAGAAAATCGCCATCAGTGGGCCAAAACAAGCACTCGTACGAACACTCCCCGTGTCAAAAATGATAAAAAGAATAAACCGCTGGTTCTTGACAAGAAGAGAAACAGATAATGCATTCAATAATTGAACCTGGTGATTATGAAAATAGGTGTTGCCACCTGTAAGCCTGGGAAACAATTTGAAAGAGTCGGAGGTACAAAGGGTTGTGAAGAGGAAACAAAAAGTATTTTGTATTTTCAGTGTAGGTTCTCCCCCCTCCACCCCCATCACAAACTCTGCATATCTATAAATTGTGTTTTTATAGGAAGGACAGCAACACACAGTGACCTACAGCTGCAGGAAGGGGTGTCCCTCCTCCCCTCCACCTGGAGGAGCAAAGCAACTGACCTGTTGTTCATATCTTTTCTTGATCTCATCCAACTGCCAGGAGAATTCTTGGGCTTGCTTTTCCCGGAGCAATTTTGATCTGCTTAGATCTGCTTCAACCTCTGCCATCTACATGGGAAAAGAAAGGGAATATTTAATTTTTTTTTTTTTTTTTTTAAAAAAAGGCATCGCTTGAAATGTTCTGACATTTCTACAGTTGTTTGTAAACCATCAAAGAGGAGAATATCACTTGTTGGGAATGATAACAACACCATTTGTATGTGGTAAAAATGAATATTCAGTCTCTGCAGGATTATTAGTTACTCAAGGACATAGTGATCACTGGCATGCCACTCCCTAATTACAAAGAATTGGCTCAGTTTTTCACTCAGCAGTGGTGAATATCCCATTGAAATTAAGTGAATATTTTCTCTAGACATATTTAAGACTCAAATCTGTTTCACTTAAAAATACACTGCCTGTGGAAATTCAAGGGAAATCATGTGCGAGTCAGAGCATAAACTACACATTTAAAGCAAGTTTACATTAAATCAGAAAATAACTTAAAATAACTTAAAAGGGAATTATTTGGCTGCAAGTGAAGTCCTCTGAAGATAGTCATCGCCTATGAATAATGAGTCCCACAGATTCCAGCACGCAGCATCAAGGAAGCAATTTCACAACTCAATTAACAAAGGCTTTTGTATCAAAAGCACAACTGTTAGCTGTGCATCAGGCGTGTTTCCAAGGGAATATATAGATTTATACGTGTAACTCTGCTGCAGTGCACACTCATCAATGACTTTTAGATCTAGATCCCAACATCAGCAGTGAATAAACTGTGCCCCTAAAAAGAGAAAAGAGGTGGAGGGGTTTGAAGGACCACAAGCCCATCTGCTCCACAAAAAGAAGAAACCCATGAATTCCTGAACCACAAGCCAAAATCCTGCTTGGCCTGAGGGAGTGCTCAGTGTTCAACAGATGTCTGTGCCAATTGGCCTGGACATCACTCCCCAGCCAGGAAGGAGGAGAAAAGGCAGCACTCGGAGCAGGGAAAGCATTTTATTGCAGAGTACTCCAGCAAGAAAGGCAGGGACTGGAGCAGGAGCAGTTGGCCAAATAGAAAGTGGAAAAAGAGAACAGTGAGGAAGCAGCTCCTGAACCTCACTGCTACTATTTGCCATTAAGAAAAGGGACTGCAATCAATGTTTTAGGAATAATTTTCTCCCGGCTCCAAACTTACTCAAATTGCATGTCCACGGCCATATTTCACTCACGTCAATAAAACCCAGAAAAATAACAGATCTTGTTACTGCACTAAAGGAGGTGGGTTTTTTTTAAGAGAATGAAAACATTCTAAAAAGTGAAATAGTAAAAACATATGCAAAGATGCTTTAAATCTACTGGCTTCTGCAGTTTACTCGTTAGGTCACATTCATCTATTTCCAACAACTGCAACAAAGGCTCTTGATCATTATTTGCCAAACCCAGGAAGCCCCAGATCTAAAATACCATGACACAGTCTATGTATTATTTCTCTTTTTTTTAGTTGCTAGTGGAAAAAATGCAGATCTTGCAGTTAAACACGTGCCACCCACCCACCAGTGGACATCAGGTGACTCTCAATAATCACAAGCTTGACAAAATAGGAAGCAGATGGCAAAAAAAAATGATATTATCATAGAGCCAAACGAATGAATCAAATATTGATTGCAACAACTGAAAATGACCCCATCCTACTCATCTCCATAATTAACTTTATCACACACCAAAAAGGGCTCTAAAGCCCAGTATTCCTAATGTAGATAAAAGGACAGCGTTGCTATGGCTACTGCAGTTGTTGTTTTGTAAGTAACACATCCCAGCTCACCACAAAACATAGAATTTTCCAGTATGTTCCAGTGTACTGGGGGATTTATCTAAGAGTATGTGAATGCAGAGGAATGAGAAAGGCCAAAGCTATGAAGAGAGAGCTTCAGCAGTTTTCCTTTGATGTACTTCCTTGGACCTTGGTTTCTGCAGAATAGAACCACTCAATTGTACAGTATCATGTAATATTTCTAAATTTTAGCACCCAATTTGGGATGGAGTAAACCTCTGGCTGATTCATGGAGTACAGCAAAACTGATTTTCAAAATTTCCCAGAACGCAGCAATATTCTGAAGGAAATTTACTGTCATTTTAAAATTACAGTTGACTCTGTTTTCCAAATTCTTTTGCACTTTCTTATGTTGTGGACTGGTTTCCTTTGCTGAAGGTTTTTTATGTGAAAGAAACTATTATTCGTCTTTCTAGATTTAGACAACATCCCTTTTGGAGCAGAACTAGGATATTACTTTAAGTCATCATGGAGAAATTGCAGGAGGGTCACACAGTACAGAAAATGTCGGATTAAAATTTAAACTGCAGGATTCGTTGTATTGCCCTTGTGGGTCTGGCTTGCTGAACACATCTTGCTTTCATAAGTTTGTTCTTGCTTTTTTTTTTGATTTCCAAATTCTATTATTTGCTGTCTGCATGGGTCTTAAAAATACCAGCACTGAAAATCTTCAAAAACCTTTGAGAACAACTAAAAGGGAATTTCCTCAATCCTAAGGCAGCAGCCTGAGCCACCCATTCCAGTCCCAGCCTGCAGCACCCTCCTGTCAGCAGCGAGGTTTGGTCAAGGCAGGTGAGGCTGGAACTTGTAATCCAGAATTACAAGCTGGAGTTCTGTCTGGAGATCTCAACCACACGAGGGAGTTAAGGAAATATCCCTTCTCTCCCCTCCTTTCTGATCACCTGTTGCTTGTTCCTCATTTCACTGCTTGGGCTGCCTTTGTAAACTCCCAGGAGAACGGTTTAACTCCGTAAGAAATTTAAGCCACTAAAATCCCTGATTTTCAGGGACAGAAAAATGGATTTTTCCATCCCCTGCACATGACTGCCAGCAGCCACCACGGCTCTGCCCCTGTTTGGGCTCAAACTGATTACAGGAGCTCATTAATGGAAGACAGAGCTGCTGGGAAAAGAGTAGGAAGAGACACGCATTTAAGTGGGAAATGACAGGCGTTGTTCCATAGGGTGTATAAACTAACACTTTATACTCTCACTCCTGAAAAATCCCTAATCAGTATCATAACTGCAGATATCTTTATAACAATGACAATTCTGGCTTTGTTAGAAAGATGAAACACCCGCCACCATCCCTTTCTGACTCGCTGCAAAGGCACTACATTGTGAAAGATTTTGATGTAGCACTCTCAAGTGGAGCATGTTTCTGGCATTATAAGATCAGAATCCGCTATCCCACTGCGCCAGAGTTTCAGAAAGGCTGGCATTGTGACCTCCTCACCCGCTGTTTCATTTCAGCAGAGTCTTTCTCTGAGTTCAGCTCCACCTGCCGCTTAAACTCCTCCAGGGCAGCGCCTGCCTGCTGGGCCTGCAGCCTCTGTACCTCCGTCACCCGCCTCAGCTGCTCCTCCTTCTCCCTAGAAAGTCACAGAAAATTTTCAGAGTTCAAGTATCAAATAAAAGAACAAGTGTGCTGGTGTAAAAGAGAGGCCTTTAACCCGATCAGTTTAAAATAGTATTCAGATTTCAATTTCCTGTCCCAGCTTCTGCCCAACTTCCCTTTGCAGGGCTTTGAAGAAGGCAATGGAAGGCCGGAGTTATTTTCGCGCTCTCCGATTGAATTTCGCACGCCCAAACACGGCGGCCACAGCTCACAACAAAACCTCCACCTTCAAAGTCTCTCTTCACTTCAATGGCTCACTACCCACTGCAGAACCCCTTTTATTAACCTCATCTAATTAATAACATTTAATAATAGTAACAAGAAATAATTCATAATAAATTAGAGTTCATTCAATTAGATTTAACACCCCCCCAATACTTAAACAAACTCTTTTTAGCATGATTGCCTTTCCAGATTAAAAAAACAAAACAAAACAAAACAAAAAAATTATCCCAGTGCCATCTTTGCTCAGACGAGGTGCAGGATTATTCCCTGCTTGTCATATATCAAAATGCAAAGCAGGGTAATGCGTGACACGTGGTTCCTTCTTAATCTATTAGAAAGCCATAATGCTGTGATGTCTACTCAGCCTTTACAGTAATGACAAATGTTAAATCTCTGTGCAAAGATATTTCATATGAACAGCCTCCACTGTTTGACACATTAAACCTGATACATCTACAGAAATCACGCTGGGTTTCTTCAGACTTGATGGTGTGTCAATAGTAATGTTTGTGTGATCTTTTATGTCCATTCACATATATACAGAAAAGATAGAGACATTCACCACATTGACACAACACAGACAAAAATTCAGCTGACTTGTAAATATTTCAGACATTTTGATGTGAGTCCTCGAATATTACCAACTTCTATTAACTTGTTCCTGGTTTTGTTATTAACTCAGCATTATTAACTTTTTGTGACACGTTTCTACTCCCAGGGGTCAGCGGAGCTGCCTGACTTTGTGTTCAGACACTGGAGAACACGATGGTGGCATCGAGGGACAAAGCTGGCTCCACCCATGGCTTGTAACAGAAGACACATTCAAACAGACCTGGGGCTGACATTTTCATTTTCCAGGCAGAGGAAGTACCTCACGATACATTTCCCATCTTGACAGAAATTATTTCCATATAAAACAAAGAATCTGACACATAAGAGACAGAAAAGCCCAGCTAATTCATCTCGCCTGTCACCTTGCCAGCACTGGAGGAGCTGCTGCAGCACTGAGCGAGCCTTTCAGAAAGGTCAGGAAGCTGCCAAGCCCAAAGTTACAGTATTCACATCCTCTTCTGTGGTTTTCAGACCAGACTTTGACAATGGGACAAAGAACATAATCCCACATCTTCACAAAGCAGCTGTTTGCAGTGCAGGAGAGCAGGGTAATTCCATTAGCAAAGAGATCAAAGAAATGCCACAAGCCCTGAGTCACTGTATTGATGTTTACTTCTAGAGGTTTTTTTCACGATGCATATTTTTTAAAAAAATAGATTTTATTTTGGTGCCTCACTCACAGCTGATGGAATAATTGAGACTAGGGAGACGGCTCTTTTCCTTACAGAAAAAGGAAAGGACCTTTCTTCCCCAGCAGAAACTGGAGGAAAACAGAACAAAATCCTGTATCACAGTTTTGGTGATGATTGTTTTGGGGTTTTGGTTTTGTGTTCTTTGAAGATCTGTGCAAATTACCTTCCAATTTGCTAGACAGCATCCATCACCCCTCCAGATATGCTTTATTTCTACAGCCTCACTGGTTCCATTTCCTACACTCCTTTCAGGGGGAAGCACATCTGTGTTAATCTCAGCTACCACACTCCCCACTCATTTATGAGACAAAAAAATTACACAGCAAAAAAACATCATGACCAAAATCAACATTTCTTTCCCCATCCAAACTCAAATGGCGAAATACCATTTAGCATTTAAATTCCTCCCGCAGAGGATCCAAAAGATCCGAATTGCAAGTACAAAACTCCTCCACCATTCCTCAGAAGGGCCACACCAGTGACACCTCTGGAGCTCGAAGTGACAGGAACTGTCTGATGGGTCAGTTATCCATCAGCTGCTGCTGTTTGGCTCAGTTATCCCCCAAATGCCACGTTCCAGGGAGCTGCTGAGTACAGGTATTTTTAATTGTACAGCTGTTTGACACTGCATTACAGTGAGCACATCACTCCCCTCTCCCACAACAAAATCTACCTCAGAAAGAAGAATATGCAAGAGCTCTGCCCACATTTGTTACCTTGGAGAGACCATAGAGAGGGGAAAACCTCCACTTCTCCTCCCAAAGATCCGTAATTCAGCAACGGGCACTGGATAACAAACCTCCCTCCCTGCAAAACACATCTAGTAATTCCACTCCACTGGAAACAAAACCAAAAATCGAAGCTTATTCAAACACATCCACTCTGCCAAGTGTCATGAGACACTGGGACAACAGCTTTGGTCCAGTCAGATGGAAACACAACAAATCTAAACATAAAAGGACAAGATATCAGTCCTCGTGCTCTTGGTGAGGCTCCAAATTTATGCAACTTCTTCTTTAGGAAGATATTTTTACTTTGAAATATTATGATGTAAACTTCTAGGAATGTGGTTTTATGCACCTTCCTTTCTTTTAAGGACTTAATCCCATGAATAAATGCAACATCTCATTATAAGCAGGGAAAAAACTTCATTTTTAAGGATGTGGGAGCCAGCACTCTCTATTTTTTGTGCAGTTCAGATTTGTACAGAAGCTCAGAAAACCTGTACAACAATGGCCCTCAGTTCACAAACATAAGAAAAGCTTCACTTTTTTTCCCAAGACACCAAGCAATGTGCCTTGCATGAAGCACTAAAAAATTCACTTTGAAGATTATTTTTTTCAGTTGGACTAGTTGTGGGGCCCAATACAATACAATTACATCACTTAAATCCCCTAAAGCTGAGCCGGCTTGAATATAAAAACAGGGCGAATTTACTCTTTGCCCCCAGTTTAAAAAGCAGCAAATTCCTTTTGTTTCAGTGGATAAAGGACGTGGCAACGGAATCGGGAATCTTACACGGCACAAACCATCTCAGGGCAAGTTGACTGTGAAGTCCAGAATTTCAGTTTCAGAAATCAGCACCCTGAAGTGCACTGGTAAATGGGAAACACAAACATCTTACATGCTTCCTCTTCATGTTTAATCTTAAATATTTGTCCTGCTGTGTAAAATGTCTTCCAGGAGGTAACAACTAAACATAGTGAGACTTTACAGCACTGCAAGTCACACTAATGAAACACGGGGCAATGCAAGGGTTAACAGGACAGGTTAATTAAACTTGGGATGTTCCAGCAAACGCTGGATGAACCAAGAGCTTCCTGCAGGGCTCCCACCATTCCCTGAACAACAGCAAGGGCTCACCAACAGCACAAGGAGCAGGAGATGCACCTGGCTGGTGCAAAACAAATTAAAACATGAAGTGCCAGAACACACAGAACACAACGTGGACCTCCACAACTGCAGAGTTTCACATCCCAGGAGCAAATCCGCACCCAAGCTCCCTGCCTGTAGTTTAAGGAGCTTTTCAGTGACAGGGAAAACAGTAATAGACTGTGAAACTCCTCATGTTTTCTTATAAAATGATACCAGGCCTTGATTCACAAATAGGCAAATTCTTCTCCAGGTTTTCAAAACCTGCTGGCAGCACAGCCCATTGAGTCCCAGCTGTACTGGGGAACAGAAGCAGAGCAAGGAATTCCTATAAGGATATATTTTGATGAATAAGCTTCTGAGACTTAGATTCTGATGGACTCCACAAGAGGGAGAGGCTCCATCCCTTGTCTAAGTCTCTCCCAGGTTGTTATGACTCCAGGTTTATGCCTGGAAATATTATGAATCCCAGAATGAGTAACATGAATCCCAGAATATCTCGGGTTGGAAGGGACCCATAAGGATCACTGAGTCCAACTCCCTGCTTCTCACAGGGCTACTCAAAACTAAATCATATGCCTGAGAGAAGGCTGAGGTATGGGAAAAGCAGGGTCATGGCTGAGCCTCCAGCCCCACTGATGATGGGGGATCCTGCTGGGAAAGGCCAGGCTCTGCCATTCCCCAGAGATCCCACATTACACATACTCTAATCCTACATATTCAGATTTGCTGGACTCACACAAGTCTTTGCCCATTCCCTCCTCTCTTAAATATTACTACTTAGCAGGAAAAATTGCTTTGCTCCCCACCAAAACACAAACTATTCACTTGCTGAAGGCAGCTGAAGAAGGATATTGTTGTTTCTATACAGCTTTCCTTTTTATTTAATGACACAAGAAATAAAAAATTGACTCTCACTAATATGTGCTGAAACAAAATCAGTTATCACCATTTATATAATTCATTTAGACTCAAAAAACCCTAAAAAAAACTCCTGTATCAACACATTTCCAAAGGAGAGCACAATTTCTTACATAATATACAGCAAACTGTGTAGCTGAAAACACAACCTGCATCAAAACATACCCAAACTTCCCATGCAAACCGAAATTCAGGAGTTTCACCTTAGTATCTTCAGTGTCTACAGATATGGGGACCCATCCAGTGTACAGACACATATATTTGACTTTTATATAAGGAAATTCAAGCAGACCCACGATCCTGCTCCTGATCCCAGAGAGTCCCTCATATGGAGGTGCCCTGGTACCATCAGGACTCCACAAAATTGCAGCAGTTAAATTAATTAATTAAATTTATAGCCAAATGCAAGACCCATGCTGCCACTTTTTAGTGCCACAAGCAGTAAAAACCACTCCCTGCAACAGGCCCTCTGACCTAACTTCCAGCATGCAGATATTCCACTACAAACATAACGAATTCAGGCCTAAAGTAGCACGTACCTGTAAAAGAAGGGGTTAAAGGGTTAGTTAATTGTTACAGAACAATGCTTCGGTAGTAATGGCGAATCTGTGAAAGACACAAAAAGCCATTTTGCTTTTCCTGCTCTGTTTTTAACACGCAGTGATAGCTCAGTAACAGCTTTGGGCCTGAACGCGCCCGTCCCAGCTGCGGCTGGAGCATCCTTCTGCACGGGCTGAGATTCCCACAAACAACGAGGAGCAGCCAGGGCTCTCCTACCATGCCAGCCCCAAACATATGGAATATGTGCAGAACACTTCTTCTTTTTGGTGTGGAGAGGAAGAAAGGCAGTGTGAAGTCATTCAAGCGGAATGATAACTAAACCAAAGCCAGATCAAAGGAGCGAAGAAGAAAGACTGAAATGTGAAGCTGAAATATTTATTGCCTTCAAAACATCATCCCTAGCCTGTCTCTGGGCACTTTAATATTTCGGAGTTGCTAGAAAGCATTCTAACTTGTTTCATCGTTTCAAAGAAATAAAGCCAAAAATATAAAGCCAAGACATAAATATGAAGCGTTCCCCAATTTTAAGAATAAGATGAGCTTGTCTTTATGAGAAAAAGCACAAATCCACTTATAAATTGTTTACAGTTTGCATAATTTGAGATGTTAACATCAAAAAGCTGGTCTGCATTCCTTCAAGTGAGTTCCAACAATGGAAGATATTTACAATACGATTATTGTTTTAAATGATATACTTATGTTTTAAATAAATCATGAGATAACATTAACAAACTAAATCACCCCTTAAAGCCATTAATGAATTTAGAGTAAATAATACTCCACGCGTGCACTATCACACTGAAATAAGAATAATGCATTACATTCAAAATTAATGGCTCACAAATTAAGCAGACATCGGTTAAACACACTAATAATTATTATAACTATTTCTCATTACAATAATGACAGGGCACTGTTGTGCTAGGTGCTATGCAAACAGAATAAAACAGCAACTGCCAAATGATGAATGTGATGTGGGTTAAAAGGCTGGGCAAGTGTTGTCAATGTGGCTGGAAAGGAAAACGTTGTAATTTTGCTCCAGACTGCAGAAACTGTCTCCAAGATTTAGATCCACCACATTTATGAAAGAGCTCAGAGGCTCAGCTATCAAGGGAGGAGGATTAGAACAGATTAATAGTCACGGCTTGCCCATGCTGAGACCACGGCTAAACCTCAGCAAGGACAACACGGAGGGGAGAATTAGACAGACAGGTGTAGATAATGGCTTAGAAAAAGGGAGACAAGGCTGTAATTAAAAGGTGGCCCACAAAGCCAGCACAGACAGCACAGAGATCCATGAGACACCCACAGAAGAGGTGCAGAGAAGGCAAAGCTGGAGATCAGAGAACAGCGCTGTGGCACTGAGAGCTGGGGGGCGAATAAAATAAACCATCCAAGGACAAACTATGTGAGAAACCACCAGGCACAGGACAGAGCCAGGCAAGGAGAGTCACTGAACACTAACAAAGCACAGCCCAGGGTGTGTGAAGAGTGGCAGAGCCAACCGTGGTTGGCAAACCCAAGATGCCGAGGAAGAACTGCCAGGATTAAGACTGTTGAGGAGCTACAATGGCTCACAATCCATCCTGTCATTCTACTGAATTAAGGTAACTATTTTTATAGTTAAAATAATCGTATCATTCAGGATTCAGAGTAGTAATAGTCATGTTGTAGTAGATAAGAAAGATATTTAATTCTGGGGAACTGTGAGTGTCTACTTGGCTCATCGGTTTCTTCTTTCCAAGAGGACGTGGATTGTCACAATTTTCTTTTCCTTAACAGTACTGTTTGAATTATTAACTTCAACTCCTCAGTGAAGGTTGGTTGTATTGTTGCTGAAGCTGAAGGAAAGTTGCACAAAGTACATAAAAAGTAAAAGCAAAATTAAGATTATCAAATGTAATTGAAGTCGAGTGACCACAATCATCAAGCAGCACCAAGGAACAAAGTTTTTCCTTGTGCTGTTTTGTAGATGGTTTCTAAGGGATCCAAAGGAGGTGACAGCCTGGAACATTTCATGCTTTTTAACAACCAGCAATTGAATTCAATCATCTGTACGACTTTCTCCAGCCAACTGAAAGCTTTTCTCATTTCATCAATGGTTTGGGCATTGTATAATCCTGAAATACAGTCCACCAAATCTGAAAAATACACTGATGTGAGAGGGGAGCCTTTTGGAATAACAGGGGAACAATTCTGCCATTAGTGTTGATTATTTGTATATACATTTAGTCAACGCGACCGTGATAACCCTTAACTACATTAATTAATAGAACAGCAATTCACAGCAATTAATGAAGTGCTATAGCATGACACAGCAATGCTCTTCACCTCACAAGGCAATACTTTTCCTTTCATAAGCTGTGTGTCATATCAAACCATTTTCATAGTTGTTATCACTAAAAAGATGTCGTGTGATATCTCTGTAACCATCTTGAGGGACGCAACAGTCCCAGAGCCAAGGATTAAAAATCAACTGTTACATTTTTTTTTTTTTGGTATAACTGGAGCTTTCCTTTCAATACATATTTCATTATTGCCAGTAGGTCTCCAGAGAAACGGGGGGAAAGAAAATGAAAGGCTGTAAATAGTTAATATAACACTTTATTTTTGCTTTTAAGTGAGACTATTAAACAAAGCTACCACATTTTTGAGCCCTCTGTTCATGCTCCACGTTGTGGCCCCTAGAGCGAGGGTTAGGGAATGTTTACAATATGCTGGAAACTTTGACTGGGTTTGCTCTAAAAGGTTTCAGATGCTCAAGCACAGCACCAAGTGGAGAACAGCTGCTCGGTTTTCCACTGATTCTTAGTGGAGAGAAAAAAAAAAACCAAAAAAACCAAAACCCACTCTAGCAAAAAAACCAGTTTTAAAGAGTAAAACTATATCCCAACTCCTCAGCCACATCACATTACCACTGTTTGTAAATCACAGACTTGGCTTTTTTCATCATATTGCAACTGCTGTAACAAGACAACCCTGAACATTTTAATGAAAGATAATGATGAACACAACGAACATGAGTATAAACTCTTAACAATGCTCTTTTATTGCAACACTTGGAATTAAAGACAATGCCTGCTCATATTCCTTTAATTATTTCCGGCTTTAAATACTAATAGCTTTTCCATTCTGACAAGAATTCTCTCCACACACAAATACTTCATTTTCAAGGAAAAATGGAATTAACTGCAGGAAAACAGCTACACTTAGGCAATTACCCTGAAAATATTAACAAAAACAACAAGCAATTACTCAGAATCTGGATTCAACTTAGAGGAGCAAGAAAGGAAAAAAAGAAATAAAAAATTAACTCACGGTTAAAGCTATCCCTCCCTTTATTTATTTATCATTGCATTGATGATTCTCGGGCTGTTGTGTTTTGCTGTGTGCAGTGGCATTTCTGATGCACACCACTCCAAGAAGCCCATACAAGAGGATTTGAAGGAGCAGCTGTTTAAATATAAAGTTCTCAAAGGGCTTGGTAGAATCAAATTCTCAAGATCCACTGTAAATCACAGCTTTTTTTTTTTTTTTTTCAAAATGTAACTTCTGTATATTTTGAAAAGACTAAATTTTGCTTCTTTTCAAAATGCTGGGATCTAACAATTATGCAAATGTAAATTGCAAACAAATGAAATTATTTCCACTGCTATTTATTCTACCTCCTCCTGCCAGCTCTCTTCACATGTTTATTTTTCCTTGCCTTCATCTGCTGCCCTCTTTATTGGGTCAGCAGCAGATTGTTCACCATTTATTTCTCTCAGATCTGTGTTCCCTCACTTCTTTTACACTGTTCCTTTTGTGGTATTACCGAGAGAAGAAGAGTTAAATAAACACCAAGGGAATTTTGCAAGATATAAGCAATCTGAAGGACGAGAAGACCCTTACAGAAAACTTGCTGTGCTAAAGTTTGATGCATTTTTAGGTACTTCTGAATAAAGCAAGAAGAGCTTTTCAGATCAAACAAGCCCAAGTCTTCTCTTTGTGCATCAAAGAGAGCCATACAATGAAAAATGAGTCATTACTCAGCCACAGCTGCAGGAAAAGATTCTGCAAAGGGCAACCTCACCCCGTGCCCAATTTTGTCCTGTCCCCATTCCACCAGTGCAGGTGAACTGGGAAACCCCACTCAGAGGAAGAGGCCAGGCGGGCTCAGAACAGCCAAACATTGATGAAATACTCAGGGCAGCATGAAAACAGGATCTCACGAACTCACATCATCCCACTGCACCAGAGCCCAGAGCAGGCAGGGGCCTTGTGGAAATCGAAATGAGAGTTTGGAATTTACTGACCCTCAGCATCGCTGCCATCCAGGCATCCCCTGTGTGTCAGGACCCAGCCTGAGGCTCCAGCACAGTTCTAATTTCATTTTAACTTCTTGCTTTTAGCAAGGGTGATATCAAAGCCACTCTCTGAAGGCTTTACAGGTACCAATACCGAGTTTAAAAGCACAGGAGAAGCCTGAGAAAAGCTCCAGCTCCACGGATCTGGATCAATGGCAGGTAAGGAATGACCCAGAATAACCAAATGACTGGCAAAGCACACCAGGAGATGCCAAGTGAAGCCTTCTGAATAAAGAAATGACTGAGGTTTCAAGAAGAGTAACTGGTACCAATAAAAAAGTATTTCCTTCCCGAAAAAGCATTTTTCCACCTTGATTTAGGAAACACAAGTGCGAACACATTTTTATCAGCTATTTTCTGCGAGGCAAAAACCTTGTAGCAGAAATAACTGTGCTGCACACAAAAACTGAAATTTAAAATCTAAGTTAGTAGCACTGAACACCTGACAAAATCTCCAGAAACAGCAGCCCAGCATGGGGAAGCACAGGGCATTGCTCTCACACCGGAATAACGAAAAGCAGTGGGAAAAGCTTTTTTAAGTCTACAGTGAGGAAACTCCATGGCACCACCTCCAACGAGAAATCAACTTTTTCTCCTTGACTCCCGTGTCAGAAACCAGGTGCACGTACACAAGTATATATGAGAAAAGAAAGGCAAATAATTTTCATTTCTGCATTTTACTGAACACCTGCAGGCACCACCTTCACACCATGTCATGGTTGGAAAGATTTAGTCTGCCACCTCAACCAAACCCCAAAATACCGTGGGAACTGCCTGAGTGTGCTTTTGGAACTACAGTGAAAACTATTGTTTTATAGTTTTCTAAAATCTGCTAATACAATAATTACATTTTTCTAATAATCTGCTAATACTTCAGCCAGAAGTGGCTTTGCTGGTTTCTAGAAAGTTTAGCAGTTTAGCCCCTCTTTCTTCCCCAGAAGAATTTTAAACAAGTTCAGACAAGGGGTAGAGAAGGCATGGAAAAAAAGAGGTGTTGGTAGTTCCTTATGTAAACAAATAATTTTATTAAGTGACTCGGTATAAAGCAGCTGCTCAGCATTTGCTCTGTATCATCCCCACTTGCAAAGTGCTGAGATTTGGCTCCACAGACAGCCTTGGGAAAAAAAAAAGGCAAAGAGTGAGAGGGAGAAGGTTGTGGAGCACTGGAGTGGAGATGTGCAGGCATTCCTTGATGCTGCAGTGTTCAACTACAGCATCCGCACCTGTGCAGGCGGAGTTTCATTCCATTTCACTTCATTTCTCCTAATGTGACTCCTTCAAATTTGTTTCCTTCACACACTACAGAACTGAAGAACAAGAACTCGGGAAATCTGTATTTCAGGAGCATATAAAAATGTCATTTGTGTACGAGGCAAGCAAAGCAAAAAGCATTAAATCAGATCCCATAATTATCTCAGTACAGGAGAACTGTCCCAGCCTTTATCCTGAAGAAACCAACGTGGTCTGCACTTCCATGAAGGTGACAGATGAACACAGCCTCAAACCATACAGGATGTTTAGAATTTAGTCCAAAATCTCTCAATCTCAATATTGACCAACTTTATGTGTCTGTGCAGCCACAAAGGTGTTGTTCCCTGCTCCTGGCAGTGTCCCAGGCCAGGCTGGACAGGGCTTGGAGCACCCTGGGATGGTGGAAGGTGTCCCTGCCCGTGGCAGGGGTGGCACTGGATGGGCTTTAAGGTCCCTTCCAACCCAAACCATTCTGGGATTCTCTGGTCACTCCAGAATGGAAGTGGCAAAACCGAACCACCTCAAAACTGAGCTGGTGTTGCGGTTGTAATCTCCAATAAAATGCGGAATATTTCCCCTACAGCAAATATATATTCCTCATAGTAAACTAAAAGCACGGAAGAATCTGCTACCAAAATATTAGCAGAGGCAAAATAAATCTATTGAATGAATAAGCATCCAAATTCCACAGGACAAGACACAAGAGACGACGCAGAGAGCTGTTTAACAATATTGTATAAAGTCAGCAAGACCTTTTCTTTCTCTTCCATGCAATTTCTTCAGCAGCAAATGGGTACAGATTTTTTTTCTCATTTATTTTCTGTTTCGTTCTCCTCAGTTTGTACTGTGGCCAATTATATACCTCTATTTCCTGCTCCTCTGCTCACTGGGAGAGATAAGAAGAGCAGAGATTCAGCCTATTTGCAACCCACTCTCATGACACATTTTCTGCAACCAAACCACAGGGATTAGAGAAACAACCTTTCCCCCCAAGTAATTACAGAGAAGCTTTTCAAGAAAACTTCGTTCTTATAGAAATGCCATTTAAAGGACATTCTGGAAAAGCCCTTGCAGCACTTCTTAGAGTGACTTTTGCTATTAGGCAATGCCTGTGACATGCACTGCAAAAGTAAATATAAATTTTGTATCTACAAGTCACCACCACGAGTCAGGAGTGTTGGAGCAATTCTTTTGCAAAAGGTTTGCTTTTGACAGATATTTCTACCACGAACTTCAGAAGAAGAAAACAACCTTCTGTAAACTATGGAAACCCCTATTCTGTATTGAAACTGTGGCAATACTTTTTTTTTTTTTTTT
>VZTF01005238.1:963145-1007696 GCA_013397755.1 Cnemophilus loriae
TTTTTTTAAGTGAAAGATACTGAAAGATACTTTCAGAAATGTGGATTTTACTATTCCACACAATGTCTCAAATCACTTCCATTCTGCATCGGTGTGGATGTGTTTGAAACAGCAGCAGCACTGTTTGCTGTCACAGCCCTGGAAAAATAATGATAATAATAACAAAAATCCCCCTAAAATGCCTGCCACTTCCCTTTCTATGTGCTCACAGCTCAACAGCTACTCAAGATATAATCCCGTGGCCATTTCAGAATCAAAGCGCATTCAGATCAAAGCAGTTTATGAGGAATCACTGATGCACCTTCTGGGTTCTGGGTTGCAGTTCCACAAGGCATCGTTTCTGTTGAAGATGCTGAACTGTATTTTCACCCACCTCATGCAAGACAAGGTTGTTTTCTAAAGGTTTACTGGCTCTGCCTTAGCTTGGAGTTAACTTCATTTCATTCTGCAAGTAGTTAAAGAAATTCAGCAAAATGAGGGGTTTTTACATAAGATATTGGATCTTACGGATTCACATTAATGGCAAGGGATTGGTAAAAAGAATAACTTTTGCAGCAATAGAAAAAAAAAAGCCATAAGGAAGCCAGCCACTTCTGCCACAATAAATATCACTGTTCTTTATCTATTACCTACATGTAAACAATATAAAAGCACATATATGAAAAAATCTTAATATTGTCCAGACACACTGGTGCTAAATGAATGGCCTGAGCTCCAGAAAGCCCTGCAGGACTGGCAGGTCCTGTGCCCTGGGCATGTGAGTCTGTTCCATCCCTGGTCACAAATGCAGAGGTCAGAGCCAGAGCTGAAATCCCAACCAGCAGAATATGAGCTGGGCCTGGACTAGGGCAATGCATTTCTGCAAATATCATCTTTTTAGGCTCACAAATCCACCCCGATGAATCTGCCACTTTCTGTCTCCAGCCAGAGAAAACCACACCTGAAAGCTAATTTTTATTTCTATTCAATTACAGAATCATTACTTATTAGCATTACTAATTCCATTACTAATCTTAAAATTAACCCCAAACCCCTGCTATAAAACAACCAAAAGAGCAGTAGTGTAGAGCTTTATTAGAGTAAACTATCTCCAAAACTAAAACATTTTCCATTTCAACTGGGAGAGGTATATGATTTAATATTAGAAATCTCTACATTACTTTCAACACCCTGAACCAAAAACATGAAATTAAAAGAAAAAGCATAAGAGAAACAAAGTGCCATAGGACATGGAAGCGAGCCTGGGAAAAATACTTTATAATATCATAGAATATTCTCATTTAGAAGGGACCCACAGGAGTGGAAGCAGCTTGTACTAGGAGACACTTTGAAAACCATACAGGAATAGGTATTCACCACTTGCTGTGGGGGAAATAGATGATTTTTAGCCTGTTGAACAGTCCCAGAGCTGACCCATCCCCAGTTCTGGCCAAAGGTTTCACTCACAGGAAGCACAAGGCTGAGACTGAGCTCTGCCAACATTGTCTTCATTCGTGGCCCCTGGAGCACCGCCAGCACTGCGGGCTCTTAAACTTGAGTCTTTCAAATCCTTACTCCAACTCCAACCTAAACCTAAGCTTAAATACAGCCAGGGAACATCTGAAATAACTGAGGATGTCCTCAGCTCTCTGCAAGAGCTCCTCAGCTTCCAAATCCCCAGCACCTCACAGATCCTGCCTGGAGAGGGTTTCCCCTGCACCCACGTGGGAACAAGCCCGAGCAGCCACTGGGCTGCAAAGCCAGACTGGTTTTATTAACTTAAGGAAGTGCAAACTGACACATTATTTGAAAGATGTGGAAGAAAATTAATGCAACTTCATTATCAACAAATCAGACGGCAAAATACTAAGAGATTAAGTGCAGTTGATAACAATGCAATCTCCCCAAAATTATAAATAATAGTCTGTGTAAAGAATTTAAAGATTAAAAGCTGGAGTTTTTATTAATGTCTGCAGTGATTTAAGATTGTCTCTATTTATGCCAAATACCTCAGAGATTACAGAAATAAAGAAATACAGACTTCAGCCCTGTCACTTTTATGGAATAAAAGTATCTTTACTTGCCTCTCCCAGCCTAGATAAGGTACATTGTGATATTAAACTGAATACTTTTAGCAAATAACTTCTGGTTTGTTTCAGAATAATCTGTTTTCCCTAGAAATTACTTCCACAGCTTTGAATTTAAACTGGATTAACACATGGAAATAATACTTTACATAACCAAAAATGGAAGGAGCATAGCAAGAGTTGATCTTGTCCTGTGTGCATCTGCTGGACATAAACCACTCCCTGCTCAGAAAACATCAAACTTGGTGCATCCTGATTAGCTGTTCATGGACAAAGTCAGCAGAAAAACCTGTTCCAAGTCACTTACTGAAAACTGTTTGCTACAGAGCCTTAGATCCATGTGAAGAACAAGTATTCTCACAAAGGAGTGTTGTATTTAAGAGGAAAAATCTGCATTAGACTTGTAATTTGTGGATATTAAAAATAAAATATAAAATCAGAAGCATCATATACTAAATTAAGTTAAAATATAATTTAAATAAATACATCTTTCAAATTTATTCCCTTTTCTAGAAGAGCCCAAAGCAACAAGTCTTTAGTTTTGATTATTTGCTTCCTAGGAATCCACTCTGAATGGAACCTGGGTCCATTTATTTGAGAGGCCAAGACCAGCTGACATCATTAACCTCAATTCTATTTTATTCCCACCATTTAAAAGTCAACAAATTTGGGTGAGTTGGTTCTTACCTCAGTTTTTTCATTTTTCTGGCTGATTGGTACTCTAAAGGTGCAGCTTTAAAACAGGAAAAAAACTATAGGAGGGCAGTTAGATGAGATAAAGCATAAGTTTATTTAAGAAATAATTATTAATAAATAAATATTTAAAAATACCAGGGGTGGTTCAACAATTATTCCATATTCACTTACTTCAGAGCCTGCTCCAGGTGGCGAATTTTCTTTTGAGCATCCCCTCTTTCTTTATCCAGATCATTCTGAATGCCATGAATCTGCCATTTAAGGAAAAAACACCACAGATTTCAGGCAAAACAGTGCCTGAGTTAAAAATAAATCAATGTTATTTTAAATTCTAAAAACTATTTATTTGCATATTCCTTTTCCACTGGTGCAGACAGCCATCCATGGATTTCTAAAATTACGTGAAATGCAAAAGAGAGATGAAGTATGAGACTGTAACCAATGAGCTATTTTCCTTCTCAAAGTGAATATTACTCTCTAGAATAAAGAAATATCAGTAAATGCATAAAAAAGGAACTAGATTTTCTTTAGGTAAGTACAGAAAAGCAGATGGGAACCTGCCTAAAATACTGCTCTGTATTCTCTAGGGTCCTACTCACCAATTTGTGAGCACCCAAAGTGAATCACTTCTGATCCATTCTTACCAGAAAAAATATCAAAGTAAATACCTTACATAAACATCCTAAAGAATAATAACGATAACAGAATAATTAGCAATAATAATCCTAAAAAATAGGTACAAAAACCTTTGAATTTGGCAACCTCCCAGGCGTGGTGCAAACCGTGAGTTTCTGTAATGTTTTCTGCCAAGGGCAGGTTAAGTCCAAGAGTTTGTATATAATCCAAGAGTTGTATTGCTTCAGAATTGCTCAAGGAACAACGTGGGGATGGGACATACAGGAAATCCTTTATCCACCTCCAGTCATTTGTAATGTTAAACCACTACAATAAAGAAAAATGTGCTTTACTAAGTGTGCGGGCCAATGAAAAAACAAATTCAGAGATTCTCTGCAGGGAGCAGTTCCATGGAGGTGCTCACTCCAGGAACACTCAGCTGGTTTGCAAGAGCTTCCAAATCCATGAGCTGCCTATTAGAGAACGAAGAAGCTACTGCCAAAGCTGGTAAAATTCTATATATTTAACAGGTGGCTTGGGAATGGCTCTCAGGAATAATCTGTCACTCTGCTGATGCTGAGCTGGATGTTTGGAAAACAAGCAGTAGATTATTTATAAAAAGCAGGTGTTTCCTTGGCTCGTAAAGCCATTTAGCCTAACTGGTTCCTGATCCAGCAGATAAGCACATTTAATCAAACAGTGACATTTAAAGTTCCTACCTATGATTTGTTTGATGTTTAAGTATCCTCAGAGGCAACAGCCACTGCAGACTCATAAAGATTATTAGATAATGGGTGGGTTTTTAAGTGAACAGATTGCAGCAGAGACTTCACGATTCCTTGACTTGTTTTAGCATTTTATGGGCCAATCCATCCTGGTTTATGGATTTATATCCATAGATTATTCGCAGGTACTTTTCTTCTCATCCTTTCTCAAAGATTTGGTTTTGAGAACAGTTACACCAGAATTTATGAACAAACTGCTGGCAAGTTATCTATAAAAAGAAAGGCTCTGCTTCCTTGTTTACTGATGCAGAATTCCAGCTTCACTCCCTGGGAAGGAAGGGATTTTTCCTTCCCTTCCTTCGCTGGTGTGGAGGCTCAGGAGCTCATGCTAAGGAGCTTTCTCCCAAAAGATCCCCAAACCTCAGCCAAATTGTGCCAACATATTTTTTCTTTTGGCTTGCAAATTACTCCAATCCTGGATTTTTCTTGAGTTCAACACTCGTAAAACCCACGACATGACTAAAAAGACAAATGTAGACTAGGTTTAAACCAAGGCAGATCCTGGAACAAAGAATGTTTTGACTTCAACTCAGCAGAAGGACCTAACTCAAACCAAAACCTCCCTACAATTCATGTCACAAGTGCTATTACCAAGTGACAAGTAGCTCGGATCACAATCCATTATTTTATGTTATAAATTTGCCACATTTGGCAATGACATGTTTGAGTAACACATCCTTTCAATTAAACAGGCATCTAAGGCACCCTCTGGCTGCACATGAGTTGCACATACAACGTCACTAAAATTGAAGTTTAATTTGAAGCCTATTGATGTTCCGAGTCTAAAAGAGCAGGCAGGGTTTGCAAAGTGCTTTAAGATGAAGTGTTTTTGATGGAAATTACATTTTTTACTGTAAGTTTCTGATGTGAAAACAATGCCTGTTGACAATATCTAGAGAACACGTGGAGGAGGATGGAATAGAGATATCCTGGGGGAAAAGGAGGATGGGAGAACACATGAGCACTGACAGCAGGTCAGGCCAGGTTTCACTCAGCTCATTATCCTTGCAATAACAGCAGCTGCCATCAGCTGCCACCTCGAGCAGTGTACACACACAGGACAGGCTTCCAGGGGAATTCTTTGGGAATGCCTTCCCAGCCTCCATCCCTTGGCAACAGGTTCCTAAAATCAGAGGTGATTTCCCTGTCCTTAAACAGCAGCGCTTAAAGTCTTCCTTGATTTTGTCCAATTATTTTTCCAAAGCTTGGGAAGTGCTTGGATTCCCAAATTCACTATTTTGGAGGTTTCAAAATTTAAACCTTTCACTCCTGTACAGAACAAAATTGGAGGTGTGCAGAAGATGGCAATTTTTCCTGGAAATATTACCTGTTTCTCATACGCACGCTGCAAGTGAAGCTTGTTCTGCTGAACCTTGTATTCTTGATCCTGCAGAGGAAAAGATGTGTATTCTAAACAAACAAATCCCATTTTTCTTCCATTTCGGAGCATTCATCAAACACAGACATTTGCTATTATATAGAACAGTCCATAAAAAAATAAAAATCCACTTTATATCACCTTGAAAAAATTCTCTGACATACAAAAGAATTCAACGACCAGCAAATAACACAACTATCTCAAAAGTCATGATTCATGTTTGCTAAAGAGAAACAGCAACTTGTTCTCCTGAGCTATTAAAATGCCATTCTGTACTACATCAACTGTGAAATGAAAGACATTGCAGAAAAGTAGATGCCAAAGCTCAACCAGGACTGATACGTGATACAGATGTGGAACTCATTACCCTGAGATAGGAGGATTAATTTAAATGCCTACAGGAAGACAGGATATTGAACTGAACTATTAAGCAGTGAAAATTAAAAACAATTTTGAAACTTTAAAAATGTTTACAGTTTACGAGAAAAAAAAGCTGTTCATCGTTCTTTGACAGGCTTCTTTGTAATCCACCAACAGACATTTAAACTGTTTTATTTAACATGTGAACTACAAGAAAGAGTCAGAAAACCTCTGTGAAAATTCTGCTCTTACCTCTCTTTTAGCCACGCTTTTTAAATCAACCTTTACCCATATGTGACAGTTTATATATTCCATTAATAAAACAGAAACAAGCAAGCATGGTATGTATTGGTACATTTAAGGATGGATATCTAAACATTGAAACCATGAAATAAAGTAAAAAGAGTTGGTCATTTCTGAGAAAGAAAGTCAGGGCTCACCCTCAGCTGTTGCTGCCTTTGATGTTCTGAGTCTTGCAATTGTTGTTTCAGCAGAGCCACTCCGCGCCGTAATTCTGCAATCACATCAGATGTCTGCTGGGATTTAACAGAAAAAGCAATTTTTGTCTTGCACTCCTCATTAGCTCTTTTGCATTTTTAAATTTATTTCTCTAAAGTGCCCAGAAACTGGAAAAAATTATCAGCTTGGGAGAAAAAACCTGAATGAGTTTACAGCTCTGGATTCGTCAGTTCGGGCCCGCTGGTGAGCTTAGAAATGGAAATAAAAGCACAAAAACCACCTCTAATAATAAGAAATCCCTACTGAAATCTACTAAAAATTGGTAGAAATAAAAATATCTTGTAAATGTAATGGAGTAAAATATCATCAAAGCTCAGACAATTCCAGCCAATAAACACAAAACACCCCACGATGGTTCTATGGATTAATAAATAGTATTTAAAACTTGAGTCTTTTCTACAATTATTTAACTTGAAAATTGCATTAGATTATAGATATTATCTATGTACTTATTCATATTGGTAGATATCAACCTGACAGATGCTTTTCCAGAAAAAAACCAGAGTTATTACATTTTGGGTGAAACCTGCACTTGCAAACTATAAAACTAATTCTGTAAATATATAAATATTTAACACAATGTTCAATATTATGAGGCCTGCAGGACTGGGTTTTTTTCTGGAAAAAGTATTTTCTGTCATGGAAGAGGCCTTATGAAAACATTAAGTCTTTCAGGGTGTATCCAGAATTTTTACAGGAGCACAAACAAGATCAGGATATTAACTGTACCTTATCTGAATCAGTGTAGAAATACACACACGCCAGAATCACCAACCAACTTCAGACGATTTTTGAGTCAAATTCGGGAATGAAAAATTAAATCCCAATTTTATTCAAACTTACACTCACTGAGGAACTTAGGGAACTGAGCAGTTCCTTGGATTTATTCATAAGCATCATATTGATAGCGAGGGGAGCACTCAGGAAATAAACCTCATTTTCCTGCCTGTTACACCTGGCAGCATACCTGAGCTTGTTCCTGCTTCAGAAAATCTCTATCAACATCAAATTTACTTTGTAGTTGCTGAAGGTTCTCCTTGTATTCCTGCATAATCTGGTCCTTGTCTTTCTGAAGTAAGTTGTACCTACAAGGAGCAAGCAAACAGAAAATGGAAATTGCTTTCATATTTTGGCATTTTACCTGCTCAGTATCAATTCCACGGAGTCTGCATGTCTGCCACGTGCTCTTGTCACAGAACGAGCTGCTCATAAATAATGCAAAGGTAACACACTCCTCAAGGTGGTCTTTTGGGTCACTCTAAATGAGTTTGACACCAATTAATACATTTTCATGAGAGTTTTCTAATGTCAAATGCCATTCAGTGCATTCCTGGAACAAAATTAATAACGTTTGCTTCTGGAAATTCCATATTCTTCAAAGTTACACCAGCAATTGTCATTGAATTACCTCGCTTTCAGCTCCTGGAGCTGGGAGCAGACCTCCTGGTAACGCTGCTCTACCTCAGTCTTCTCCTGAGATAATTTCTGACGTTGCAAATGACTATTTTCAGCCTCAACAGTCAACTGCTGCACACGAGCCCCCAGCTTTTGGACTGTCTCGTTCTGAAAGAACAGAGAATTATCGAGAAAAGCCCAGAATAAATGAGGGAACACCCCTGTTGTTATTCAGTCGCCTTGAGCAACGAGGTTCTTTGGTGGTGAGGAGACACAAGAGTTACAATGGCAAAGCTGTCATCAATCACGACAGTAAATTCTATATTGTATATAAAAAATAAATAAACCTTCAAAATATGGGTGTTTGTTCCCCCTCAAAGTGACACTTCTTCTCCCTTATGCAAAACAGCATATGCAACTGATTTCTAAATTACAAATCCTTTAAAATGGGAGAGAAGACAATATTTCAATGAAAGCTGTAATTGATGATAACACACGTAAAGTGTTCTCAGACTTCCCATTAATCTCATCACAGCTATTTCCTTTCAGTAAATTACAGGCATCTCTCAAAAGCTCTATCTGTTTCCTGGAACTTCATCTCATAATATTTAAAATATTTAAAATTTAAAAATGAGTAGAGTAAGGACAGGCAGGTAGCATGAAACTACTCTAGGACTTCCCGTTCTTCCCTAAATTTATGGTAATATGCAGGGAAATGAGGGAAGAACTCCTCAGGAGGCTGGGGTCAGAAAATAAGACCCAGGGCATGTATCAGAGTTATTTTTATATTAACAAAGCCCTGAAGATGAGGGAAGTGGAACAGAAGTTTCACCCACTCTTAAAGTAAAATAAAACCCCAAATATCTGCCCAGTGCAGCCACTGCCCCGACTGCCACTGGAGGTGACACGAACCCGAGCCAGTGCAAGAACCTCACACAGAGATGGGATCACCTGAATGGTCACCTGAGCTGTGGCAAGTGGCTGCAGAGATTTCACAGCCACAGCACAGCAAAATTGTCCATCAGAGCCAAGCTGCTCAGGATGGGTTTGGTTCTCTGGGGGCAGAGGCTTGTTTGCTTTGGGGGCTTGGGGTTTTGGTTTGTTTTGTGGTTTTCTGGGGTTTTGTGTTTGGTTGTTTTGGGGGTTTTTTTAATAATTAAAAAAAGAGTAATTTTTAATATATCACTGAATATAATTCCTGGCTGGCCCTGTGCCCCTTAAGGAAGTCCATCCTTGTTCAGGGCACAAACCCCTCCTTATCAGCTCTATGGCACTGGTGAAATTGTTCAGCCAATTCCACTTGCTAACAGCTCTGGCATTCCTGACAACATGAAACTCTGAACAAGGAAACTCTGAAATACCAACAGAAAAAAATAAAAAATCAGGAGAGAGAAAGGAGAGAGAGAAAAAAAGAAAACTAATTTCCAGTGACAGTCTAGTCTTTCATCTTAAGCCCTGCCTTGAACTCTACCTTGTTTAATTATTAAATCAGAAGCTGCTCAGCAAGATCTGTCTAGTTTTGATGGTTCTTAAATTCAATCTTGCTGACAGACTGTGTCCATTTTTCTCTGTATTTACTGTTACCTGTGACATGATCTGAATGTTAATTTTTAAATTCAACATTCGTTAATAAAGGAATAAATTTTGTTTGACATTGTCTTTTCACTCATTCAATTTTCCTCATACCTCATCCTGATGAAAAGTACAAGATGCTTTTTTGAGGTTACTTGTTAATTTTTTTGCTTTTTGCATCATTTATATAACAGGCACAAAATCCAGATGATACCCGATTACATGCTTATAATTATTCTAGGAAAGAAATGCAGTAAATTAGAATAATCAATACTTATTTTTAAATCCTTTTAATGTGATCTTTCATCTAACACAAGCATTTGCTCATTCAAAGAGGAGGTGGGTGAGTAAAAAGTCAGATGTTTCTATGGAAATGGATGTAATATATAAATGGCCTACAAACCTGCAAAGACAAAAGTTCTGCTAACTTGAATCAAAAGCAGTGAGACATATTCATAATTAAGGACTGATTCTAACAAAACTGTGTAACACTGATTGAAGGGCTGTGCCTTGATTAATTTTATCTGAGGAATAAAATCCTCGGTCGGACTGGGTGCCAGGCCAGTGCCCTCTCCCAGGAGAGAACAACTGCACTGCACTATCAAAAATATCAAAATATTGACCCTAGCAAAAATAAGGATGTACGTGCATGAACAACAGAATCATGGAATGGTTTGGGTCGAGAGGGATCCTAAAGATCATCTGATTCCAGCCCTGCCACGGCCAGGGACACCTTCCACCACCCCAGGTTGCTCCAAGCCCCGTCCAACCCAGCCTCGGGCACTTCCAGCCCGCTTGAACACAAACCCCTAGAATCTGAATATTTTAAGGGACACTTGCTGTCGTGACAGGTTTACAAGCAAACCTACAGTTGACTGTGTCTGCTGCAAATACTCCTCCTCCATCTTGGCCAGCCGGGCGTTGGTTTCCTCCAGCAGCTCCTGCATATCTTCCGTGTGCTTCTTCCGGATGTTCAACTTCTCCTTCTCCATCTCAGCCACGGCATCGTGGAGCTGAGGCAGGAAAAAAGGCACAAAGTAACAAATGGCATCTACAGCTAGCACTGAGAAGTGGTGAATTATTGTAGCATATCAATAGAATCACTGCCAAGCCCAGGTATTCACATTCTGGCCTCTCTGAAAATATTGTTTCTCTAAAACACAAAAAAAAAACCAAACCTGTGGCTGCTCCAGCCCTGGAAGTGTCCTAGGCCAGGCTGGACGGGGCTTGGAGCAGCCTGGGACAGTGGAAGGTGTCCCTGCACATGGCAGGGGGTGGCACTGGATGGACTTTAAGGTCCCTTCCAACCCAAACCAGTCTGGGATTCTATGAAAAAATACCCCAAACAAAAAAACATCCAACACCGAAGCCTCAAGATCTTCAGCACAAAGCACAATTCATGATTTATGATTATGATTTGCCTTTAAGAAGGCAAGAATTAAACCCAACTTCATTTCTAGATGCAGGGCTGAAAAAAATTTAAATTGTACAGCAAACTTCATGAAGGGAGGTGGGTTTGTCCTTTTTGTGACCCTCCCTCTCTGAGAGGGGGAAGCAAGACAAATACTGACAATAATCTGGACAAAAGTGCCACTGTCTCACAATAAACATGCTCTTCCCTCTGCTTTGCTGCTGTCTTGAGTTGAACAATAAATAAAAATACATTGAAGAATTCATGACCCATTGCAACACTAAGAGTTCAAAGGAATCACCGTGACAGCAGGTAGCAGCAGGTTTATCCAGATTAAAATTCCATGTCAGGTCAACCAGAAATAAACACTTCCCTAATACATCCAGAGACTTGCCAGGAGGCCAGATGAAGCCCAGGAACAGGGTGACCAGCTGGGTGTAAAAGCATCAGCAAAAAGAGTCTTGATTACTTAAGGAAAAAATAAAATCAGCGCAAAAAATATCCCTAAAATTCTGTATATTTATTTTAGTGACAAAATGTGTTATTCCAGATAAACACTGTAGGAGTCTGTGAAAAGAGGCAAATTTTGTTCATTACCCTTTTCTCCCACTCATTATTCAAGGAATCACTGCTTTGCTCACACATCTTCTTCAGCTCCACAATCTGCTGCTCTTTGGCTTCTCTCACAACTTGGGACTCACGAACGAGGGTCTGAACTGTTAAAAATGGGAAAAAAATAAACAACCATTCAAGACCTTTGGGTTTTTTCAGTGTTGGCAATAGATACAATCAATTTATGTCAGTTTTCCAACTGACCTGGCTTTCTGATGCTTTTTGGCTCTTAAATACTTAATGTATGTGCTGCTTTAATATGTAGCACTGAGATCCTGTGCCATTACAATATTACAAGGTATTCTCTCTTTTCTGCTTTGTTTACAGAATGTTTCAGAGAGAGTTCTCCTTCCTGAAGGAGTAAATATACATGAGCAAAATTCTGTCTAACCACAAGAAAATAGTTATTTTTCACCCTGATTTCATGAGCATCCTTAGAGAGAAAAGGTTCTTGTGAAGCTTGAATGCCCAAGATATAAAAGGAAATTAAGTTCCCCAACTGAATTGCAAGTGGTGGCATCATCATTAGTGGGAAAAGCAGGTACATCTTCACTTTCCAGCAGTGACTGAGGATTTGCATTACCTGGAACAGCGTGGGCGACTCCAACTCAACCTGTTCCAGCCAAGGGCAACCACCAGCACACAGAGAAAAGCCCCAGATCCCTTGTTGGACAAATTACTTTCCCAAGGAGCAGGAAACAAAATACACGGAATTCTCTCCCTTTTTGTACATAGATTACCAAACTTCTGTATTATTTTCCATTGTGGTTTAGTCCATAGTGCAAACGGACTCCAAGGAATTCTAAAAGAAACTAACATTGAAAAATTGCTGACAAGCCACACTCAGGGCGAGTTTTGTACTCATGACACACTCAAGACTACTCATGTTTGAAATCTCCTGCCGCAATAGTCTTAAAAATAACCCGTTGTGGTTTGATTAAAATGTACTGAATGTATAAAGAAATGAACTTTGAGCCAGGGATTCCAAAAAAAATTGAAATAAGTGGCCAAAATATTTCAGCGGCATCAAAGAAACTTTTTTTGGTGATGCTCATAAAACCTGTGTTCAGCGTAATAGATCACAGGCCTCTTGGAACACTTGGGTTGGAACAGCAGAGACAACTGGACAAGAATCTCAGAATCTAAGGGAAAAAATTAAATCAAGAGCTGCAAATGATGAAGAAAGGGATGTCTGCAGAAGGAACACGAGAGCCCACAGCCACAAGAGAATGCAGTACAATACCACCACACAGGAAACAACCACAAGGACAAAAATCACCTTTTTTCTCCAGTTTTCTAATTGTTTCCTCGGATTCTTTTTGTTTCTTTATGTAGGTGGACTTCAGCACATCTATTTCGTCGTTCTTTCTATCCAAAATCTGCAGAGAAAATTCAGAATATTTTAACAAAAGTCCAAAACTTTCCAAACTACAACCAGTGCACAAGATATACCCAGGTCTGCAAGAAGTGCTCAGGTCATGCAGGACTAAGTGACTGAACCTAAATAATTTTTCCAGCTACGACTGCCAAGTCATAAACAAAGGACTGGTTTAGACAAATGTAGGAAAGCAGATCAAAAAGGAGTTTCATGTTTTAAGGTGAGTCTCTCTGTTTTCTTTTAAACCTGGGCAAACCCAGTGTTGCTTTTGTTGAGTTTCATGGAAGTTTCATGGTGCTGCTACTGCAAAAAGAAAAGATTTCCATATTTATCTTGCCTAGTAGTATTTAAAAGCATCTGAAATTCTCAATGGATTGAAGAAATATTTAAATAAGTTGGTGAACTTCATTACAGCCTTTTGTGCTTCACCAATTGAAATTCCTCACATGGATGCCAAGGAACAATGGACTGGAATAGAGCAATATGAGGGTAACTGCACCCACATTTCTGTACTGGCTGAGTCTGGGAAACAAAAAAAGAGGCCTGCATATTTGCACACTTTGAGATAGTATTTTAATTTAAACTTTGTGTTTAAGATAAAGATTAAAGTCGCAGAAATTTTATAACAGTGCCCCAAATCTCTTATCAAACAGAAGCTTTCATCTTAAAACAATATTACTCCATCTGCAATAAACGTTTTGTGTCTTTAAAGATTAATACGACACTATTTAACCTTTTCTAAAATATCCAACGTTATTAAACAACTTCAAAAGACGGAATTCTAACATCGGTTAGGAAGGGATGACAGCTCAAGGGATGAGAAAGCATTTAAAGTATTTCTTATTCTCACAAAGCTGTTTCCTTTAGACTCCCAGCTTTGCTCGCTGCTTCTGCTCCGAGGCCTTGAGAACAGATGAGCCAAATGTGCACCTGACCAAATATTAACATCCTCTCAGGAGGCTTTGATGTGTCACAGAGCTGTGTCAACCAACTTCCTCCAAGCCTGTGACTCAGCCTTTAGGAAACCAAGCAGAGGCACCGAGCGACGCCGAGCTTCCAGCGGGATCGGCACCGCGATGCCGACGCCGGGGCTGGGACCCCGCTCCACCCCCGGATCAGAGCCCAGCCAGAGGCACCCGGCACCTCTCGGGATTTCACCCCACCTTTAAAACGTGGGATTAAAAGTAACAGCATGGTCTGGGATGGGTATAATCCTGCCAGGAGTGGTGCTGTGTGACACAATAAAGACGAACCCAGTGTAACTCGGAGATCTGGTGCCATGTTAGTGCTGCAAGAATTCAGAGCGCGTAAACTTTAAAAATGCAGCAACATAAATAAAGGGGTTTTTGGTGACCTGCCTCTGCTCTAGGACAGGGTCAAAACAGAGGCAGGACAACAAGCACTGCTGCTGGATGAGCAGGAACATATAGGACATATCTGTGGATTTTCCTACTGTTATATTTTGCATTTGGTCCATGAAAAATTAATTTTGTTCACATTCTTCCCTAATACAAATGTTTTCTCTCTAACAGGAAAATCACGAGTTTATGATTTCCCACAGAAGCTGTTATGCTGGTAAAATAGGTTGTCTTGTTCTAACTAACAAATTGCCTTGTATTTTCATCTCCTTTCTGCAAGTGTTTGCCCATCCCTAACTTTATGTTACCATAAAATATTCTGCAGTCCTCTCAGTTTATGCCAACTGTTACCTACGATTTGACTTCCACTGAACATTAATTGCAATTGTGAAGAAGTTAAAGAACAACTGATAAATATTTATGATAATCATGGTCTCCATTATTGTTTAATACATTGCTTTTGGGAAAAAATACAAACACTTCTTACCTTTTGAACATCAGCATCGTGCTTCTGTTGTAATTTCAGTTTTTCCTCGTGAAATTTACCTTCTGCTATTTTCATTTTCATTTCCAGCTTTAAAAGCAAAACAGAATAGATCCATAACTTAAATAAAGAATAAATTACACCTATGACCTTTTCATAACTTTTTAATTATTCATTTGTCTTTCAGAAGGCAATGGGAAGTCACCAACAAAGAATTCCTATGAAAAATATTTATATTCAGTTTCTCAATATTTTCACATTTAGTTGATACAATTGTTACAAAAGCTGTCATCCTACAACATTTCTTCAGAAAAATGGATTTGCAGGATGTTTTAGTTGGCAACAAACACAACTGCTACTGGCCAGAACAAGCCATCGTCCTTAATTTAAACAAACACTTAGGAATAAAACCTGAGTATTTCTGTTAATATACCAAGTTTGGTAAACTCCTTTTCATTTCTTCAGGCAGGTGTTACATTTACACAAAGAATGTCCTTTAGCCCAGATGCGTGTTTGTTTTTGTTTGTTTTCTATTATTCACGGAGTTCCCATTATAAACACATTTCCTTTTAAAGGTGACTTATGATGGGATTAAGGATTGGATCACTGAAATACATTTCCTGTTCTGCTTGTGTTTGTTCAAAGCTGTACTTGAACCCCTCCAACACGAAAATACATTGCCAATTCTTACTTAGAGTCTAAGTTTCCATCTTTCAAGTATTTTTTTATCTCTTGCATGTTTTCAGTACCCCATTAAAGGCTGTCTTCAGGACAGCTATGAGAGGAATTTCGTGTTTCTCAGGCTTTTCTAGAAACCAAAAGTGACACCTTGAGTTCAGATTCAGGCTGTTCCACTCCTACATTTATTAACAGGCACTGTCCAGAAAGCAAAGCAGACTGAAAAGCTTCTCCAGAAGACAGACCCTGATCCCCCTCACTTTAGAAAGGGAGCACCAAACCCCCTCCAGGAGATGACTCCAAGTGGTCTTTGGCCAACAGAAAACTTTGAGTTTGACTTTTGGATGTTCTACAAGGTGCTGAGGTCCCCCCACCTCGAGGCTGGACACCGCACTCCCATCACCATCCAGCCACTTCCAGCTCTCACATTTTTATTTAGCTCAACTCAGAACCTGACTCGTAACATCTCAACTCACCAGCTCCAAAGGAATCGACAGCATTATTCATCCTGCCTTTATTTTCCATGCCCTTGACTAATCAAAAATTGTCATTCAAGCGTGAGTTTTCATCTCACACAGACCACCACTAAACACAGTTCCAATCATTCATTTTTTTACATGATTCATTTGCGTTACAGGTTTGTTGGGACTTGAAAACATCACGGCGTGATCGTGACTTGAAAACGTGAGCTACAAAAATCCAACTCGACTCAGAAATGCCGTGCAGGGAACACAGAAGGCTCCTCGAGAAGTTAAAAGAGAAGAAGGAAGGGCAGAAAATTGTTTCATTTTCTGGACTCATCAACTGATACCCAACCACCCCTCATTACACCGCGGATAAAGCAATCCATCTCCCAGCTGTCTGCACACAGTCTTATGCAAATTAATGGAGGGGAGGGGGAAAGTTAGGTTGACAATTAATCCAAAGAAAATAAATCATATTCTCAGCTGTCAGCCAACTGTTTTATCATCCCAAAATAAGCGTCACGATAAAAACGCATCTTCTATTCATGAAATCTACGCATCTGTATATATGAAAAGAAATATATGCATATAGCCCTGCAACAAAGTGACATCATAGAAGGAAGTTGTAGTACCAGGTGATGAATAAGTGTTGATTTAATAAAAAGAGCACAGTAATCCACTTCCAGATAGACAGCTCGTGAACATTCCATAAATAAATATGAAGGTCTGGTAAAAACACTAATACCAGAAACTAAACATGAAAGAGACTCCAATCTACTTGAATTACATTCAAAGCTTATGAATGACTGAGGTACAGCTGCTGCCCTCACACAGCTACTAAACGCACACAAATTACATTTAAAACTCATTAATAACGTGAGAATGTCTTGGCTGATGGAAATGGATCCCTGGTGGTTTGTATCAGCTGAGAGCTGGTCTAGGTTTTATTATCCTATACACTGAAATAACACAAAAATAAATCAAAATCTAGAATTTCACTTGGACTGAACATAGACATATATATTTTCAAGCACTGGCGATTGTTCTCAGCCACAGGAAGTTTTCCCCTAGGCTGACAACAGAACTCCCTGTACTTGAAGCTGCTTCCCACTTGTCATTAATCTTCCCCTTAGCACCACCCTTGCACTTGCACCAGCTCCCATCAATTTCAGCTCATTAATTCATCCCACCACTTCCACCACAACAACCATCCCTTAAAATGTCACAGATTTGGGACCGCTTTCTGAAAAGGAGAGCTAATTGCAGCCAAACCGGGAAAAATGTGTCCAAGATACAGAAATCAGCCCTTAATGAATGCAAACGCTGTAATAACAAAGAGGATCACTCTTCCTCTGAGTATTAGAAATAAAATAATAAAACAGTATCTCAGGTGAAAAATCCCAAAGACCAGCTCCTCATCAGGTGAGGGCTGAAAAGGGGATGCTTCAAAAGCACTCAAAGTCCTCAAGTTCTACAAATTTAATGAAGTTTCAGCACTCCAGGCACTTTTGTGCCCCATCTGCTTCATCCACAACTTTCCTAATTTTTCCTCTACAATATAAAGAAATGTGAGAAGTCCCATATTAAAATGTCTGAAATTCAGTCGCTGATGTGCACATGAAGTTTTCAGCTAGTGTTGAGAGGAAAGTCGTATTTGTATTGATAACTGGTAAAAAAAAATAAAATAAAATTTAAAAAAATCTCCAACAACATTTCAATTTTGTAATGGTCCATAGTTCCAGCTCCACATGTATCTCCATCACAACTTCTGGAAGTGTTCATTTGAGCATTTGCTGTAAAAATAATGATTTATTGGTTTAAAAATCCTACACTCAATTTCTTGTGCGGAAAACTGCTGAAGAAGGCAGAAAACATCAGGACAACACCACAGCGTCCTACAGCAAAGCCTGGAGGACTGGTTTCATTTCCAAATCTGCTTTTTGACCCACCCTCTCTCTGAGGCAGACTCCCAATCTCACCGCATACGTCGAGAAAAAAATTGAGTCATGTAAACACATTTTATGCAGTGATCTCATGAAGGCTGGGGTGGAAGCGAAAGGGCTCAGCTCTTCCCAGCTGGGAGTGAAATGCCTGCCCTTCCATTTGAAAGCTGAAGCGCATCATTAAATACTAATTTCAATCAAGGAGCATCTTTCAAATCGAAACCACACCAAACCGAGGTGGAGCCTGTCCGCAGATCCCAAATGTCAAACCTCAGCTTGTCCCAGTTTCCTGGGGAACAGCTCTAGGTAACTGCACGTGCTGCTCTTCCACGCACTGCCCTCTGCGCTTCAGCTTGACTTTGTTTATTAAACACATATTAAGAAACAAAAGAACCAACAGCAGTACCAAAGACCTTCACAAGTTTCAGAGAAACCAGAAAAAACCAACTTTCCAAAGTCGTTCACTTTGTTAAACGCAATTTACAGCGCTCCCGCTTGTTGGTTTCAATATCTTTTATCACCAGTTAAGAGGCAGCAGAGAATATGAAATTTATGGCATGTTACCATTCAGACAAGGAAAAAAAAAAAAGTAGATATTTAGCTATAGTTGGGAAGTTTGCAACTATGTATGAAACGCAGCCATTGCTGTTGGCTGAACATCATTCCTTTGGATTTCTGTCATTGTTTATCCTCCTCACAAAGAGAATGAGGCAATTAAACCCTAAGGCCATGTAAACAATCCTGATGTCAAACATCTGTGCTGTCCGTGTTATTTAAAGCCATGAAGGGTGGTAGCAACAGAGCTGCTTTTATGTGCCTAGTCACACTTTCTTCCTCATGTAAAAAAACAAAACACCACCAAAACCAGCAAATAGTTACCTGAAAATGGGGTTTTGTGGTATCACTGTCCTGATTCCATAGCTCAGGTGCTGGGAACATTTAATAACTGTCAGGGTTAAACTGACAGAGTCCAATCTGCAACTGTCATAAATCTCCAGGGGAACAAAAAAAGTGATCTCTCCTTTTTTCCCGACAAAGGACAAACATTCACCTCATCCCCATTTACAGAAATTTGTCGAAATATTTAAATACCTGATTTAAAAGCAAATCAATGAGTGGATTATCAATATTAATCACTGAACTCCTGCCCACTTGTCTTCATTCCAGGGCTCACCCTCAGGCCAGGGGGAGCATCTCGGAGCTTTAACATCCATCAGATTGGGTTTTTGGCTATTTGACAAAGCAGAACTTGTTGCTTGCCAGGTTTTTTTTTTTTTTCCAAGCCTATGAATATACGGGGGAGGGAGGGAGGAAGCGAGGAAGGGGGAGAAGGATGTAAACAATAAATGAGAACTTCAAAGTAAGAACTAACAATGCAGAACAATGACTTGTATATCTTACAGTACACGACAAAAGTTATTTGTCTTGGTGTTCTGCAGCTGCTAAAAGGAATCAGTGCACAGCACACAAAGCTTTGATATTTCCACGGAAGAAAAAGGTTTCTCCAAAAATATCAACAAACAACTCGAACTTTCTACTGAATTGTGCTTACTCAATTTTCACATGCAGGGTTAAAATAATAAATATTGATAATTTATACAGTGTTTTAAACCATACAGGAAGGCCGAGACAGAAGAGACTGGACTTGCAAAACAGTCAAGATTTATTATAAATACACGCTGACTTCAGACTAAGGTAATGTGGAACAGTGTATTTCACTTCATCATTAACAGGCTGTCTGTTCTCATCGTGTTATTTCTGTATCAAACTGTACCCTCAAAAATTTTTGAGATTAGCTTTGAGGTAAATTAATACTTTCCACATTTTACAGCAATATAAGACTCAGAGTATTTAAAAGAAAATCACTGGTGCAAAAACCAGGAAAACATCATATTTTATAACAATATATTTGAAGAGAAGTTTCTACAGTAAATGTAAATTTTAATCATATTGGAACTAATCTTCCATTTTCAAATGGAACTGCTGAAAACTTTGCGCTCAGTTTACAGGATGTGGAAAAAACACTGCTCACTTCCCATTTCAGAAGAATAAACAAATTTATAACTACAGTTTGAAACAGTCCATCATTAACCACTGCAATTACAGCACTGAATATCATCAATGTTTTTAGCCAGTGCAATGACTGAGGTGAAATAAATGTCTTGGAAAGTCTCTGTTGCAAAGAGCTCGGGATAAACCAGAGATGGACTGAAATAAAACCAGCATCAAACAAGTGGAACAGCCAGAAATTAGAATGTAAAAAGGCCCTTTATAAACATGGCATTTTGCCCAGATTCAAAGGTCCCTCCACAAAAGTCCATGTTTATGATCTGGACCGTATTATTTGACCTAACAAACATTTATAATTCCCTCCACATATCCAACCTTCTTTGTATCTTTACTCTTTAAAAACAATACAACTGCTACTTCCAGTTGCAATATTTTGACACATTACTTTATAAAGGGAAACTAGATATTCACTTAATTAAAAAATTACTATGACGTTGCCTCGTTTTTACAGCCACTAAAAATTAAAGGTATTGTGCTAAATCGAATCTTAGCAGCTTCCCCCATCAAGAAAAATCTGACTTTTTAAATGACACTGAAATTAATACACATTTGCTTGATACAGAAAAATAATTGAATGGACAATTGCTCTTATTCATATGTAAATGTCATTAGGCTCTTTCACGAGAGAACAATGTATTTTTCATGGATTTCCATGCTGGGGGTGGTGGGAAGAAGGAGAAATGCACACAGCTCGGTATCCCAACAACTCTAATAACGGGAAGTGGTATTTGTGCTCTCAAGGATGTTTTCTCTGGCCAATAAACATAACATGGATATTAGCACTACAACACGTCGTATTATTGAACAGCTTTATTTGCAGGGCCCCACTTCCACATGGAACAACATCTGCCACCAGTGGGAGACACCGACACCAGCAAGGACCAAAAAAAGCTCAGTATGTGTTTAGAAATTAAGGAGGCTTAGACACAGCAGTATTAGATGCAACCTCATAAAAGACAGCTCAAAAATGCAACAGGCTGTGTGTTCAGTGGCCAGCACTGAGAACTGAACCCAGCTGAATCTGTGAACGTGCAGGAATCACACGGATTTCCAAGGGATTTAGAGAAATATGAATATAACGAAGGTGCCACTTGAGGATTCCATGGAATTCTGCATAGTGCCCAGTCCAGTGAATCAGTCTGAATACACTGACTCAACAACACTGACTTTTTCTCCCCAGTGTTATTCCTCTCTTTTTTTTATGCTGTATTTTAGCAGCTACTGAACTTTTCACACTCATTTCAAGATCTCCTAAACCAGCCACTAAAACTGTACTCCCACCTTCCTTTCACCAGTGCAACACGTAGCAGTAACAGTGCACAGCACCTACTTTTTCTAGTCAATGTCTTTTCTCCCTTAAAAACCAGAATCCATACATGAAAAAAAAAAAAATCAAACTTTTTTCCACTTTTTTTTTTTTTTTTTTAAAAGAGAGAGACACTTTGAGGTAGAGATTAATCACGCAGCAAAAGATTAATTCCCAGCTGCTTGGCAACCATCTGGACATTCTACTGGTTAAAACACTAGTTTGAATTGCTAACCTACCCCTTTGATCTTTCTCAATGTCTCCAGCCCATATGTGCAATAATTAAAGACACAGTTCACAAACTATTGCAAAATAAATAAATAAATAAATAACTGTACATGTACATCTAGATCTCCACAACCAGCCTGACTGGTACCAGGAATTATAAATCAGCAGCCAGTTTATGAAAACATGTCTCATCCTGACATCCACTGTGTGTCTCACACCAGTCTAGCAATAAAATAAGGTTTGGGGTTTATTACAACACATTCTGAAGAGTTATCACAGCAAGGCAGGATGTGACTTCCTCACACGGAACACAACGGACAACTTGCACATGTTTCTGGGAGCAGGACATTAATCAGCCAGGAATCATGTTAGCAGCAGCCAAGATTGCTGTGATTTTAAATATGAACGAACAGATTCCTACTCAGGACGATTACTCGGCGGTGAGAATCAGTTTACGACTGGATTCTCCATATAAATCACACCCTGCACTCAAAACACACACTGGGGTTGTGGAGGACAGGAGAAAATTCAAATGAACCAGACAACAGTCGCTGCCACTGCCTGGAATATTTTCCAGGGGAAATAAAACAGTGTTTTCAGAAGCAAGTTGGCATAAGAAAAAAAGTTACAGAAAAGTGAAAATCATGATGAAAGCTATAATTATGTCGTATCTGCCTTTTCCTGCCCCCTTCATATGGGCCACACTTGTGTGAACAGTGAGCAACACACGTTCTTACATTTGAACAAGAATATTCACCAGAATTAAAAACCTTAACAATCTTTATCCTTGCAAATCAGCGTGACATTTATGAGCAGAAGTGTGGCTTGCACAGTCCCCAGTGGACAGGATGACAAAAGAAGGGGAACAGCAAAGGAAGAGAAGTGGAAGAACAGAGGGATAATAAGAAAAAAAATTCCAACAGAGGAAGCTCCAGTTATTGCAAGATTCAGGGTTTGGGCCCACTCGAATGCTTTCGGAAAGTTCATCAAAACCGCTCCAGCCTCATCACATCTAACGAGGTTCCTTGAGCTGTATCCAGCACTCCTGATTCCATACACTGATGTTTAGATATCCATCCACCAAGATTTAAACTCTACAGACACACACAGACATGAGCACACACTTTTAACTCAATATAATACACAAGAGAACAATACTGATATATTTTGTTACCATTCTTGGAAGATATGAACAAAAATATTTCTTTTCAATGAGGAAAAATATCAAATTCATCACATTAGCAAAAGGCACAATAATGTTAATTTTACAGTGGTTTAATTACAAGAGTCCTTGCTTTAGGATACTGTCTCCATATTTGGTTTATTTATTGCTCATAATTTGGCATGAATTTCATGTATTTTAATACTTCACTATGGACCAGGGCAATTAAGAGGAAAAAATCAAACCCAGCAGGACAATGCCCACTGCTCACCATCTCCTAATTGCAGGGACTCTTATCTTCAGATGTTCTTTCCCTTCTCTTTTCCATGCTAACACCAGCCAGTGTTACTTGCTCTCCCTCCCAACTTTTACAACTTTCTTTCCTCCCTGCATTCTTTCCCCTACACCCTCTGTATGGTCCCTCTTGGGGGAAATCCATATCACAGCCCTCATGCAATTTGCTCTGTTTCAAGTTATAATCTCCTGCCAGATAAGTGAGAAGCACAGTAAATCTGCTGCTTTCAACACCTTCAATCCAGAGCACTTTTAGCCAGACCACGACTTAACTATATCAGCACTGCAGATTTTATCTTAATGTAAATATATCACTAGATCCCAACACTTCTGGTGCAGTAAAACCACATAAACGGCCTGATGATCTTTATAAACAAAATTTGTGACACGCCGTAAAAGGGAGTGCTCATTCCCAAAATAAAAGGAGAAAAACAGAAATAAAGATTACAAAGATGAAGGTCCTAAATAGCTTTTTAAAAAGGCTGCATCCTAAAGATAAGACTTCTTGAATCGTAAGCCCATAAAACACTCTTCGTTTTCCATCTTATGTCTGGTCCTCAATCCATGAAGATGAGTTTTCAGGGGGAAAAAAAAGTCTTTTTCCCATTCTCTGTGTTCTCTGCTATCTCACAGCACCCAGCTCATCTCTCCTTCTCCTCTGGTGCTCTCCCTCTCCCTCATTCCCCACCCCACAGGACAAACTGGTGGAAGTTACCCCGCAGGTGTCCTCCTGAAAACTCAGCCACTGCCTTCCCCAGAACTCCCCCTCCCTCCAGCTGCACGACCATTTAATCTGGGCTGCTTTAGTACACAAGAGGCTGGAAAAGCACCAGTGGTTCCAGTGTCCAAGGGCTTTATCCCTGGGTTCCCAAAAATCAAAAAAAAAAAAGAAGTGACAGGAGCACAGTGATAAAGTCAACAAAAACATTTGAAACACTCAATGTTCCCAGTTAAACCAGACAGACGAAGCTTCACAATAATTATTGCACAAAGCATCAGGCTTGCCAGTTTGTCTGAAAAATAAATAAACGAAGAGCTGGTATACAACTCAGTACAAATTTACTCCAGGTATAACCTTCAACTGATAAGTGAAAATTATTTCCAATAAGCCTCTGATTTGTTTAGGTTTTCTTCACTGAGATAAGATAAACAAATATCTTTGCTTACAAAATAATAAAACAGAAGGAAATTGAGAAAAAATGCTAAGAATAAATAAGACCGACAAAATGAAAAATTAAGAGAGAGAACGTCTTTAAAGAAACACCAAAATGTCTTCAAATGATATGTCAGATAAACTAGTTGTTCGAGAAAGGTTAAAAGGAATCATTTTACTAACATAGCTGATTTTATTTTCTCATTCCAGAAGAATTCCAAACCTGTATCTTAGCAATGGTACTGGACGTGCTTTCCTGAAAAATCACAAATCAGACCTTTTCCCTTCCCCCTCCTCTGCCCCATGGAGCACTGGGTGACACAGGATGGCCAGAGGTGAAGTTCAAAGGGACATTTTCCCTTTTTATCAAGACAGGCCAATCACCCCATCTGTCGTGCTTTGCTGTCCTGCTGAACTCAGATCTATCCCTGTTGGGCTGCACGTCCCTTGTTTAAAGCCACGATTTTTCAGTAATGACCATTTCCCAAATGGTTTAATCCATGTCAGAAGTATTTGGGGAAACGATGACTAAAAGCCGCTGCCTGACGACATCGGCGTTCTCGCAGGGCTGTGATGTGGTTATCACTGCTCACGGCCATGTGTTCAGCATTACAGACTCTAAACAGGTGCAGGAATGCTTTATGAACAAAGGTCTGAAGGTTAAAAGCAAAAAACCCCACAGTTATCCTATTTTATGTTCTCCCGTTGTACTACAAAGAGGTTGAAAACAGTTAAAGGTTCCCCCGGACCCTTTTGTACAGCACCATTTCTCTGTTAATACATTCAGTTTCTATAAATGAAAAGGACTTTATTCCTAATTGAGCTTCACAAACAAAATAAGATGAAAACACATTTAAGTTTTCTCGTTAATAGCACACACATGGTGATTGTGAAACACTGTCTGTAACCTTTCCAGTTCAAACCAGCCCACAGTCGAGCACCATTAGCAAAAAGTCCTGGATTTTTACTGTGTGGTTTAGAGGATTTTTCCACTGAACTAGCAAAGTATTAACTGGGTATTTTATGTAGCTCCTTGGCACGCATTCCTGTTTATTTTATTTGAAAATATTGTTTAAGTGACAACACTGTGCTTTCAATTTATTTATTTCTTGGGCTATTTTCACATCTTATGCAACCTTGCCTCATCGTGAGGCACTTGGTGGTTTGAATGTTGTCAATACAAAAGAACAGTCGAGAGCAGAGCAGAGAAAGTGAAAGGCACGTGGATTGTGCAACTGCTTGTTTGAGCACTGAGGGAGCCAGGTAGCAGCAGCAGCAAACATTTCATGCACGTTGTTTTATTAACAACTGAATGATCTGCCAACCAATTTCACCCTCCTCTGTATCTCTGCTAAAGATATTTTCTGAATTGTCTCGAAAGCAGCTTCAGGACAGTTCCAATCCACGCGTCCTTACAAGATACCAAGGAAAAGGAGGGATGATTTCCTGCTTTGCTGATGATGCCCTTTCCTCCCCAGCACAGGCATATTTGGGGTCCTTTGTGGGTTTGGGTCTTTCTGGATAATAGGGAACTATGTACATATGTCTCAGTTTTCAAAGAGCATGTGGCTGAAATCAGAAATTTTTAAGACAAACAGAGCAGAGTGGTGGATTTGGGGTTTTGTCGGGGTTTTTTTTATGATTGGTTGGTTGGTTTGGGGTTCTAGTAATCATTTTCCTAATGCACCTTGAGTTTCCTTTTCTAACCATTCACTCACTGTCTTTCAAAAAAAGAAATGTGTTAAATAAAATGAGCAGCTAGTGACAAAATATCTCAGGCAATCGACTTCCTTAAACCATGAAAAAGGTGAAAACGACCACAAAATTTTACTTTTACACATATTCAAAGCAAAATAACATGGTGTGAGAGAATTAGCCAAGCTTGGACAGTAATCTCAGCAATTCCCAACGTTCCAAAGAAGTAAAATAAAACCCCATATGACCAAAAGAGGATTGGAGCTCAGTGAGGTAAATACAGAAATAATGTAGATCCTATCAGAAACAAGGTCAAAATCTGCTAATTTTAAAAGGCATATAGAAAGTAAACAGAAGTCCTCACTAAATCAAAGGTTTCACTGCCTCTATTAAAAGATAATTTGGAAAATTCCTACAATTCAAACTTCTCCTCACTAAAAATTCTTTCAAGGGCCCGGTAAACGTGTTCAGAAAGTCTTTTTTACTCCCTAAATAACTGTGAAATACATGAAGTATTTAACGACAAGCCCTGTCACTTCAGCAAATTTCTCTTCCACGAGATTTTCTGCTGCAATAACTTCCTTGTTAATGCCCAATTTCCAAGGAAAATGCCTTAAAAGAACCCCACCTCTTTCTCCTGCGTTCGAAGCAGCGCCTGGTGGTGCCGAGAGGGGCTGCTCTGTCCAAGGCCAACTTTAGGTGTCATCTGTTGAACAAGAAAAAGTTCAAAACAACCAAAGAAGTCAAAACCAGTAAATCCGAGTACAATCAATCCCGACCAGCAATTAAAAAGAACATCAAATGTTTGTTCGCCCCTGTGAAATAGCAAGGGAATAGAAACACCTACCACAGTCATTGGCACCCGTTTTTCTCGCAGGTATCTGGGGTTTTCTAACTGAAAAACAAGGCAGAGAAAAATCAGCAGGTCAGCAATGTCTCATTTAGTCCAGGACTAAATCATAACTAAACTATACTTAGCACAGCACCTGCATCACTCAAAGAACCACAGATGAGATCTCAACATGCCTTAAATGTTATAGAAATAGGAAATCTTCCTAAGGGATCGTGTGGTTGGAAATGTACTCAGCACGTTTGATAATGTAAATGGACCAAAAATTGCATTTTTTTTCCCCCCGAACTCTTGTGGTTGTAAAAATTTCATCAATGCATATTATAAAAATATTTGGCAGCTCCCTACATAGGTTTATGCAAAAGATTTCCAACTTTATTGGCTAAATTTTCATTGAAATTGGTATAAAGATACAATAAATTTACAGATTATACTGATTAAAATCCAGTGCTTTTGAAAAATTACAGTTGGGTGCATTGGAACTACAGCCACACATGTAAGTTATAGAGACAAAACATAAGGAAATGATTCATTAGCATGGCTGTATAATTAAAACAGCTCCCTTAATCACTATTTTTAAGAACTGGATACAAAACATTGTTTCCATCCCACTTCCTCTATCAGACAGCTCTATCTTTCTCATTTTCTCAGACCATGAGGCTCAAACATCACATCACAGAGAAAGCAAAATGCCCAAAAAAACCTTTTAAGGGTATAATCTTGTAAAATGTGGCAGTGAAATTTGGAATATGAATGAGATTGCAACACACATTAAAAAAAAAAAAGAGTTGTAAGATTAGGTTGATCTACGAGGCATAGCAAATATATCAAATGCTTGCACTTTCTGCAGTAGTATGAAATAAATTTGTGTGTTGAATTTATCAGTGGAAAAGAGGCTTAATCCCTCTGAAATTTCGATTTGATCCAGTGTTATTCATTTCCTGCCCCAAAAGGTGATGCAGGATTTCTGCGTGCTGTTGAGGAGTTGTCATATTTCACCCAGAAGTCGTTGGAGGTGCTCACATTTAACACATTCCAGCTCAAGGAACAGCATTATTCAGTATTTTAATACGTTAGCTGAAAGCACCAGGAAACCAATAATTTAACAATAACCTATTTATTGTCAGGGAGTTTACTAAACCAGCTACATCAAACTTGCTTTCACACAAAGCATCCTGTGTCAGCAGTTAAAATCCACGGGCAGCCACCAGTGAATGAAGGAATCCTGGCTGCACCCACTGCCCCAAAAATGAGGAATTTTGGACACAGAAGCCATTGTGAGGAAAAGAATACAGGAGTGGGATCAGCCTGGAGCATCAAGCACAGGAGATCCAGTGGAGGGGAAGAAAAAGCAAGTCAAGAGAGAGGGAAATACAAGGTAGAGAAATTCCAAACTGGAAAAATTTGGGAGGATTTTCTTTGTCCTGCACATTTGTACCTGCAATAGGATTTTCTGCCTACATTTTACTGGTATTCTACTCCTCCTCCCAGCTCAGTTTGGCCACTTCCCCAGCCAGCCCACACACCTGATCATCCCCAGGGCTGAAGCGTTTGCCAGAAGCTCCAGGTACTCCCCGGTCTGGCATCAGTGGGAGCAGTGGAAGCCTTCACCATACCTGCTGGAATCTGGAGAAGGCTGCAGAGCCATATTTCAAAGGCTTAATTATTTCCCAAGAGCCCTGTGTGTCATGCAGAATCACCCTTTACTTTGGCTTTTCTTAAAGCCAGTAAGACAAATATTTACAATTAATTCAAATCCTTTATCTGACCGTGACATTCAGCTGTCTGCAGCCTTCACTTCAAAACCAATCTGAAAAGCTAAGGTACATCCTACTTGTCTATGAGAAAGAAGGAAAATGTGTCTCCAATACTTTGTAGGGCCCAAGTCTTGCATTTTTTGATTTTGTAACAGCAGCCATATGTGCTTTGAAGTTAAATGTTCCCACTTTGTTACTTGTTGTGGATTATATCCACTTAAACTGATCTGTAAACATTTAATGCCTCAACATTCATTCTTTTCATGCTGGTCTTCTGCAAAACTTCTTGTTCTCAAAATTAGACCACATTAAAGAGGGAATATCACACTAAAGAATGCCCCAAAAAAGAAAAAAAAAAGTCTGTATTTATGAGAAACATGCAAATTTAAAAATAATAAGCAAAAGGTCAAAGACAAGCCAAAATACATATGTATGAAACTGAAGGACTGCCATGAGAAGAGCAGTAAATCACATGCGTTTTTAAGAGTATGAACCAAATAAATGTCATCATGAAAGACATCTTTATTTGAACTAGAACTGAACCCTAATTTGTAAATACCACTTCTTAACAGAAATGGTATTTTGAATTTCTTTGTGGAAAAGATTTTGGATTCTCCTGTTCTGTTAGGCAGTCTGACAGGAAACCATGTTTCAATTTGTGAGGACTGCAATGGTCACCTTCTCCTAAACCAGAGCTGTGAAGGTGTTGGGGGATCAGAGCCCCATGAAGAAATCCCCATCACCTTACAGAGATAATCTACTTCATGAAAACATACATCTTTTCTTAAGTTGAAAAAAAAAGTATGGCAGAAATGTACATAAAAAATAAAATTCCAAAACCGCATTTCAGGCAAATTAGCCATAATTTGTAACTTTGGTACTTTTACTTTCTATTTATTTTAACAACACCTAAAGTGGTCCAAACTAAATATTTATGAGTTACACAATTTTAAAACAACCAACGCAAGTAATGAGCGAAGCACTGACAAAGGTTGAAGTGGTTTCTCCCAAAAGCAAGAACAGTGCAGGAAAAGCACAATTTTGAGCTCTAAGTACTTCCACAAGACTCATCCTCATCAATTACACTCCATCCCTCAGGCTGAAAATACTGCCCAGGCTTTCTATCTGTGCACTACGTCCCAGTCCAGAAAGTCACACCAAAGCTTTGATCCTTTGCTCAGTAAATACCACAACAGTGACAGCACTGATGTCACAGTTCCAAGCTACCCCTCCACAGTCACGTTCCGCTCTTTGGAAGATGTTTATCCAGGGATGGTTATTTCCAATAACGCCCAACCGGAGCCTGTGTCAGTCCACTCACAGAATATTGTAAATATTAAGATTCAGGGAACAAAACCCCCACACTTGCATCTGCAGGCTCGCTGCACATTCCCCCCCTTAAGCTTCATCAAAGACAAAACGGGACTGTTTTCAAAACAAGGATGGCAAAAACACACATGAAAGAGTTAAGAACACTTAAGACTTTGAAATGGTAAACAACTAAACTGAACCTTGCCCTAAATTCTTACTTTAATCTACCAAACCCAGCCAGCCAGCATGTTCCCTACAGAAATAACTGCTGAGTAGCTTCAGGAAATTTGAGTAAGGACATTCTTATCTAACATCATAATTTGTAGGGAAGTTCACTTTAATGCTGCTTCTGCAGTCTTAGTGGAAGGACATTAAAGCACGTGAAGATTGTTTGTCAGCGTGGAAGTCGAATTTATTTTTTGAAGTCGCAACACCACTTGGAGCTCACTGTGGGAAAGTTCTCCCAGCGCTGCTGCCCTCCGAGGCCACAACATATACGGTAGGTATGTTTACAGTAAGCAGCCAGACTGGGAAACCAAACAAAACATAATCAAATGGCTTGTGCAGAAATGGTTGAGCTTAACTAGACTGGAAAGACACGGGCAGATGTGAGCCAAGCACACAGAGCAGGCACAGCATCCACTGCTGCGGCAGCCTCGCAGGAATTCCCAGCGCTCCCATCCACTTAACCCCATGTACGAAGCTTTCCTCCAAGGAAGGAGAACGGAACGCAGCCACCAACCGCAGAATTTCTTCTGTCTAAGTCTTCTCAGACCTTTATTAGGCAATAATATTTCCCAGGACAAATCCTTCTGGGCGAGACTGAGCGTCCAGTCAGTCCCACATCAATTCTGGTAAAAGCTAAAGAGTTAATTCTTGTCCTGGCTGAACTCCAGTGATGAAAAATCGTGTTCTCCCTGATTAAAAATCCCTTTGCTGTTTCCCCAGGGTACAATCTCTTTGTGTGCTTTCTGCCTAAAGCGATGTGCTGAATTTCCCGGGATGTTTGAAAGAGATGCTTTGTCACACCTAAAATTGGCTACAATTCGGTGACAAATGAAACTGCACCAGAAGCATCATGAAAGAGAGAGAGTGAAAGACAGAGAGGCAGGCGAGGTAAGAATTTGCAGGGGTTTAATTCATTGTTGTTCCTTTACGTAACTTTAATTTTTCATCCAAAAATCATGTTTGTCTACAATCTAAAAAGCTCAGCTACAAGAGGAAAAAAAGGGGGGGAAAAAAGGCAGTTTAATTCCATTATCCAACGAGGTTCTTTTCCTGACACTACACATCTTTCACAATATTTAATTTTTTTTGAGACATAAATGGGAGATGGTCACCTTCCCCTCAGTTATGAAGTGCACTAGAGCTGCAATAACATGCAGAGGTTTATTGAAGCTGTTCATGAAATCAGACCACAGAACCACAGAAAAAGTTGGGCTGGAAGGGACCTTAAAGCTCCTCTCATTCCCCTAGCCTAGGTTACTTTTATTATATTCTAAGATGGCTAAAGAATGACAAAGTTCAAAGTAATGACATGACCAAGGATTACTGGTATTTATTTGGCTCAGCTCCTGGCTCTGAAACTTTCCCCTTCCAACAGCCACACAAAAGCATTTCTGCTTTCCTACATTGCAGATGCAGCTTCAAGGCACCAACACCTGATAAAGGACAGTCCCACATCACTTTAGGTAAGAGTCAATACAGGCTAAGAAAAACACATTTTATAATGTATGTAAAACGAGTGTAAATTAGTATTCCATGTATGAAAGGCAAATTTATCACAATCAAAATGCAAATTTTTTTTTCAAACATTTACTCATGCCTGACTAGAATCTAAAGAATTTGAACAATAAAATGTTTGATAGGGATAATCAGGAATGCTGCAAGGAAAAGGGGAAAATTCTTTTATTACTCATAAAAAGTAATATCAGCAAAGTAACACAACCAAAAAAATTTTCCTGTACCAAATGTTGTTACTAAGAACAAATATCTGAAGCCTCCAGATTAGACTGCTAAACTTTGACCTCTCTGCTTAGCAGAGAAATCATAAAAGCATTTCCCAAAACTTTTCACAGAATTTTTAATAATAATATTTTTAAAAAAACCCTCAATCACTGATGTAGGTATATCATAAAAACTGAAAATATACCCAGTATGTGACCTTAAAATTACAAGAGCTTTGAAGAAGGGGAAATTTAGAATATATTAAAGAAGCAGGAGGCCAAGAGATAACGGTAAAAATAAATTACCAGTTTATGACTGGTCATTTCAATCCAGACAAGCCCAAGCTGCAGCAGGGAAGGCTCAGCAGCACCTCGCAGCTAAAGACACCAGGGTTGTCTCACCAGTATGTGTATCTAGCTGGGTATTTGCAGATTCTTGGATAAAAACATGGTCTCAATATACACTTGCCTGAAATACTCACAGCTTCCTAAAATTACAGAGGTTCTTACTGAGAAAAATCCTGTTATAAAGACTTGTATAACCAAAAAAACCCAAGGAAAGTTTGAAAAGCTTTTCAAGACAAGTGTTCTTCACCTCAGGCAGCTCAAAGTGAAAGCCATTCTGTACCTCCTTTCCTATCTTCCCCCACTACTGAAGAATTTTTTGGGTCAAGGGCCTTCTGTATCTGAGGTGGGATCACCTGTAAATGAAGTTTCCCGAACGGTTTGCAGCTGGGAGTGGCAATTAAAGGACAGCAAGATGCTCCCATGGCAATTTAAATGCTTACAAATAACAGCAGCCACATCTGACACTGAAACCTTACAGGCTCCAAGGTGCTGCGATCGTTTAGTGGGGTTTTTTATTTTTAGTAATGACATATTCTTCAAGTGTGACACTCCACTTAAAACTTGCTGACCCCTTCAGAACTCACTGGAGGCCGTGATCCACAGCAGGGAAACGCTGCTCAGCAGCAACCCCTCACAGACCTCTCTTTTACAACCTCCAATCCTCTTTGTCAGGTAACTCCCAACAAGTCTTATCAGGCAATCAAAGTCTCTCATGAGCGACTTATTTAATTACCATCCCTGGAGAGGAGACTTGAAAAACTGATTTATGTGCCACGGTAGCCAATTTGTTATCCAAGGGAGCTCCTGTATCAGCAGAGGATCATCACAGTTTAATAACCAGCCATTATCAACACAACACGATTGCAAACTGGAATTTCAATTAGGAAAAGAAATAAAATACAAATAAAATGACAGAGATAAGAGATAGGCAGGCAGGCAGATTGACACTGATATAAAAATGCAGGCTATAAAGAGATTCTTTGTCAGCATCAGTTGGAATAATTTGTAAAACGGCCATGAGCAAGTTTTCCCCCCTTAAAGCAGCTTTAAAAGCTCAAGGTATTCCAGCTTTCTGCTCCTATCATCCGATGTACAAATACAGCCCAAATATCCAAAACCTGCAAGTGACCGCTTGCACCTCTGTTTCAGGCACCTGTACAGTGCTGACAGCTTCACCCATCTCCACCTTCGGCTTGGAAAAAGCAAGAGAAACACCAAGAAGGACACAAAACCATTAATATTCCCTGTTATCATTTCGGATTGTACTGAAGAGAACTTGGCCATCCATGAAAAACCTGGAGTGTAATAGGCAAGATTTTTAAATGCTGTCATATCCCTCTGGCCTGGCATAGTGTAGGCAGAATAAGGATCATCTGGCAGCTGATTAAAATGACAACATGAAAATATGTCATTGTTTTTCAAAAAACAAGGCTGAGCTATTTCATTAAACTTGCTCCCATCACTCCTAACTTTGGCTGCAAATCTGTGAGCTTTCAACCTGTGAGAATAAGCACAAAATGAGAAGGAAAAGAAAGAAGGAACCTCCCTGTTAAAATCAAAGTGATCTTTATAAAACTAAATTGCTGTAAGGATATTAATCCTAATGAAATGGGTTAAAGATTTGGTGGTACGAGTGAAAGGGTTACAAAAAAGACAAAACAACAAAATAGAAAAAATACATTAAAAAACAGTTACAGAGAAGAGGTCCTTCATTGTGACCTGAGAACTATCGTGGACTGATACCACAGAAAATACACCCAAGGGAATAAAGTCTCGTACCAATAACAAATTTGAGTTATTAAAAGGGAAAGAAAGAGATGAACACACAGAAAAGCCTCCTGAACACTTTCAAAAGGAGGCACACTGACCAAAAAAAGTTGAGTTGTATTAACGGCTTGCAAATTCTGTATTGATTAAAAAAATAAATACAGAAAGCCAAACTCTTCTTCCATTTATACAAGTATAAATAAAAAATAATGTTATAGAGTCATCGAGAAATAGTCTGAATTTCTGCCAGAGTAAGACTCTTGGTTTTGACCAGCAGCCATTATTTTGCTTGATTTATCAGTAACCATATTGTGTGAAGATTATGATTACTTAAAACTTTAATGGTTTCTTCTCATGCATTCATAAAGAACCTTTCCAAGCTTTAGCAATTCATTCCTAAAGGACTGATTCCCACATGAAGTTTTGCTGGCTAAGCTCAGAATGCAGACTACATTACTGAGGAGTTCCCATTACTGCAATTTAATAAATAAGTGAAGTACTCAGTTTATTTTACCCCAAGATTCCAACTATTGAGTCGTGCTTCGAAGTCATCATCCTCCAATGAAAAGTTTCTCTTGTGTTGATCATCCTGGAACACAAAGAAAGTCAAAGAAAATATAAGAATTGCTGGCAGATACATAATTTAAAATTAAACTTCTCATTGACTTGGCCATAGCTACATTGCACTTCCCAATAGTGTCACGATACCTCTGACAGCTTTCACCTAAACAGCTCAGTTTCCAGAAGGATCCTGGGCTGAGAAAGGAGTTCAAGGATAAATCAGCCTGGCTCTCCACTTTAATGTGCTTCATTTATTTCCAAAGCAATGGTCTCCTTTACAGAGGGTGAATTTACTAAACAAAACTCAGAATACTCCATTTTCAGGTAACATACTCATTTTAGAAACAATTCATGTCCACAGTTCCTTTTCTGGGGCTGATCCAGAATCCAGAGATCACCCGATCAGCCTCCAAATACGAAAATAGATTTAAAAATGAAAGGAAACCACAGCAAGGCAGGATTGGTTATCAAAGAGAAGACCCAGCAGCTGCTGCCCAGCTCAAAGGTCTTCCCTGATTTGCAGCACCCAGCCAGGGCTGTGGTTCTTGCTGCTCAAGGGAGTAACAAGGAATTGCCTTTCAGAAGAAAAGCTTTTCCTGTGGGGTAACAGTAACCAAAACCTGCATTTAATGTATCTGACGGGAAAGCTGGTACAGAACATTTTCCTTGGCTGAGGTACTTAGAAAAACAACACTGAAACCTGAATTACTTTGTCTCATTAAGTGAGGTTTGTGTAAGGGCCTGCCAGCACCAATTCTTCAAATCTCATTTGGCACAAGCACCCAGTGACCAGAGCTTGGTTCATCAACACTTAGTTGAGGCAGCTCTTAATGTTTCTTAAAAGTCTCCCTGCTCCTCTACCTGGGCCTGAATGGTGCCAGAACATCTGTGCATCCCTGACAATGGAATAAGGTATTGTTTGTTCCAGCCAGCCAAACATTATCAAACTGGCAAAGCAAGAGAGGATTATTTCACCTAAAGGCCCTTTTAAAGCTGCAATCACAGGAGGATCCAGGATGTGGAGCTGAAGAACAATGAAGTGCAGTGATTTGTCCCACACTGCCCTGGAAGCTGTGGCAGAGCCAGCAACAACAACAACAAAAAAATTAAAAATAAACAAACCAAAGCAGCAAAACTCCCCCACAAAACTTGAAAGCCTCAAATCCAGGTTTCAACTGAAGAACATAATTTTTTTTTTTTTATGATAACCCTTCCATAAGGAACATCTCCTGAAGTAAAATAAACAGGAAACCAATAAGGAGAAATGCAGTAAATCCAGCATGTGGTTTTAGTTTTAATTATGGCATTTCTGTATTTAAATTGCATTTGTATACATACAATCAACACACACATAAATAGATTCACAGCAACCAGAGCCCAGAGCACAGACACTGATTTTTGCCCACTGAGCACCTGTAACCTACCCTGATGGAGCATCCCCTTGCTAATCCTCCATTCCAGATGCACAGCAGAACACAAATTTCCTCAGAAAAGAGCTTCCAGTTTATCCTATTTGCACTTCGTGTCCTCATAAATCCTCAGCTGTGCCCAGCTGCAATCTTTCTAAGCTATTCCTCTGATAGAATCAAAAATGAAGCGTGGGCAGAGCTGGAGGAACAAACAGGAAATTCAGCGTTCACGGAGGGGTGAGGGTTGTTCTAGGTGTGGTGAAGGACACTGCAAGGCCACAGAGCACATTTTGGAAGGTAAACAGCACATTTCCTGGTATCACACATTTGTCAGGAGGAATTTTCAGTGCAAATGCTTGCAATTATATAAACAACATCACTGAATAGTTTGGACTGAAAGGGTTTTAGACAAAGCCCATTCAATGCCCTTTCATCAGTCAAAATGCTCAGTGTGGAAAGTCTGATGAAACAAACTGTCCAAAATTCACTCTTTCAGAGGTCAGCCATCACTGAACAGAGCCAGAGGCATCTCTGCAGCTTTCTTTAATCTATTATTGCAAAATATGAGATGATGTCAACGCAGGCACATTGCCAAGCCCGGGGAAAACAATGCAGCAGACACTGAACACACAACACTAAACAGAGGTCAAGCACTGGGATGAACTGAGAGCATCCTACAAGAAATTCTTCTCCCCTGCACTGCAGAGGACAGATTTTGATGAGCTTTAGTCCTTCCTATCACTCCCTCCCAAATGTCTGCACCTTTACACAGGGATCACGAGCCACACAGCTGGAAATAACAACTTTACAGGGATATATAAAACCAACTGAGGGAGAGCAGAGCTTTAGGACAAAAAGGAGAAGCATCTTACAGACAGTGATGTGCCTAGGTCATCTTCATCTGTCCGGTGAGGAGAGCTCAGACAACGGGATATTACTGATGGCTTCTCACTGAATCTTTCCCTGTTGTTAATGACGAGAGGAAGCAGAAAGAGAAGAGTTCATTTTCAGCAACTTGTGGCACACACAAAGGATGTTAATCACAGAATAGAAGCGTCTAAAATATACACAAGGAAATAACCGTCAAGATGGAAAGATCAAAAATAGAGGAGAAAAAAGAGAAAAATTTCTTGCTAAAGGCAAACAAAAGCCTTAAGTGTTCCATTAAAAAAAAACCACCATAAAACCCCAAACCAAAAAACCCACTAGAAATATCGTGTACATGACAGTACATTAAAAAGAGTTCTTTGCTTTTCTTTTACTGCATCACCCAACCTCTCCCAAAGGATTTTAGGATAAATCCAAGCTAAGGAGAGGGCTGATCTAGGAGAACATTCTTGAAACAAAATTGCTAAGAATATGAAACAACATAGGATGGAGTTCGGTGACTCAGAGAAGAAAGAGGAATTAAGGTGATGGTTGGTTGCACCATAGGGGAGACTTTTAAGACCAAAAAGCCAGGTTAGAACAAGGTAAATGATCCTGTAACACACAAAGACAACGGCAAGAACTGCACACGCAGCTCAATACAAAGGCAGTGGCCTGAAAGGCCGAGGTAGAGAGGAACAAGTCACAAAGACAGTGGAAGTTTCATTTCATTTCTGTTTTATGGACTAAAGTGGAATTCATGGGGGATGGTAAAGAAATGCCCACAAGACAGGACACAAGCACAGCATGACCAAGTGCTCTGTCCAGCAGAGCTAGACAGGGATTTTCTGGAAAAGCTTTTGTTGTAAATAAAACACCTGAACAAAGGGAGATGAAGGTCAGCAGATAGGCAAAGAGAAGTGTCACTGATGCACCTGGTCATAGACATTTCTCAGCCACAGAACAGGGGAAAAAAGAACAAAACAAAATAAAAATTATAAGCATTTATTAGATGGGTTGATACAGCAAAAGATCCAAAACAGTAGTGAAACACCCTTCAGCACATACTCCACTGTCAAATCCACAGGTATCAAGGTAATTAAAAACTCCTGTTAGTCCCTTCACCTTCCTATGACTGGCTATATGATATTAAAATCAAATCAGACCATTAAAATACCTCCCTTCCTTTTCATCTGGCAGCAAATGAGATGGTTGCTATGCCAAAAAGACACTGAGATGAATGAAGTGTTTATGAACAGAACAACAACTCTTGGATGTACAATATAAACCAGTCACTTCTAGGAAGACAAACACGAAGTTTTCACGAAGCACAGGGCCCCAGCTTTCATCAGAACAGCAGGGAACAGAGAAACACAACAACTGGGAGCCCACCTTCCCTTCCAGCACCAATAAATCCCACATAAACAACGTGTATGGATGCACCAGAACAATTACAAAGCAGTAAATAGTTTAGATAAGCAAAGTCTTAAGAGGTAAAAAAGATCAAAAGGAATATGATAACACAATGACTGCCTCTTGCATTTCTTACCAGGATTTCATTTGACACAAAATTACCTTTAATTAAAGGGAGATAAATCTTTGCCTGTGAGTAAATCTGCCCTTTTATCAGATTTCCTTTCTGAGCAACACTCAGGTTACCTTACAATGCAATAAAGTTCCAATCGTTAAAAATGAGAGAAAACAGAATTCATGCCCTCGTCATCCAGAGATTCAGGAATATCAACAAATACACAAACCAGCCCAAGTCACATGTAATATTTTCAAACTGACCAAAGGGAGGACAAAAGTCTAGATGTATTCTTAGTTCTGTATTTGCTGTTTTGAAGAGAAACTGAAAAGGAAGCTGCTTTACTCGATTCCACAAACAGAATTTGAGAAGATTGTTAAGGATGCACACAATTTTGCTCATATCAAGTATGAGCTACCTGTCCACTCCCTTTTCCAGCCTCCTGCTAATACGAGTCAGGCTCCAAAAAGCACAGGATTAATTCCTTCTCCTCCCACTGCAGGTGAGTGAAGGGTGATCAGAGTTTTGACATCTGCCCTGTGACCTCCTCCTTCAGCCCAAGCAGGGAGCTACCATGGGAGGAGGCAGCAATTTGCTGCCAAGAGAGGAGATTAATAAATATTCCTTAAGGAACAAAGTAAGGGTAACTCACTGATTCCTCCTGGTCCAGCACGACTACATGCTAACCTTTAACAGTGTTTTCAGGCCCACTCTATAAACACAGAGTAGAATTTTCCTACAGGGTCAGAAAGCCCAGGTTTCTGCTCAAACCAATCTAAACATTTCTCAAACCAACCCTCTCACGTTTCAAAATAAAGCTGCACCTTTCCAGCCCCAGCTGGTTGGAGTTATTAATCCACACCCCAGTTTGCAAGTAAGGTTTGTCCACCTACTTTTTATAAAAACAACTTCATATAGAAAAGCCAAAATTGTCCAACACAGAATTATCTGTATTGCAAGATAAAAATCACTATGAAAAGAATTTCTCTGTTTGTTTGGGTCTTTGAAAGGAGAGAATCTTGAGATAAAGAACATCAAGTAGTTACTCAAACATGTCTCACTGACATTATCTATTTTGCCCTGAGAAAATGTTGTAAGAACTGAGTCACGGCTGGAATGCAAAATTTTCATCCAACAACACATATTCCATGCCCATGGATCCAGTTTTCCCAGTGCACATTCAGAGGAGAGAGACAAATATAATGGAACTCGGTCACCATCTGCTGGCTCTCCCTACAAACTGCACATCCAGAAATATTTCATAGATTACATTTTTCCCTGCACTGGTAGCTCATCCAAAACCGTAAATACATATAAAAACAGGATCTAGATGCTGGATATAGGTAATATCATAATATGGTCACAATTAAATAAGTATTAAATATGTAAATATTTTGTATTTTTCAAAACACAACGGTGGAAATATCTACCTTCAGTAGTCTTCTGCAAAACTTGCAGGAAAATTAAGTTTCTTATTGCTGTGAAGATTAATTTATGTAATCTACAGAACTATCAGAATTTTCCAACACAAATTCAGATTTCCTCAGACACAGCCCCACTCTTGGTCCAAGCATCCACTGGCAGAGTTGTGCCTCTACAGCTGCTTTTTAATTCCCAGAGTCCTTTAAACCAGTAACATTATCCAATTACATTTATTTGCTTCTCCTGGCATGGAATAATTTGGAGTCCAGGTCTTCAAAGAAGTCACCAGATCCTTGGGAACCACAATGATCACCAGTGTAGGTATTGCTTCATTCCCCCAGGATAAAAAGGAAAAGGTGAAACAAAGCTTCACTACACCAAAAATTACTTTGGGAACTTTGCCAGGCCAAGCTGAATTTTAGGTTCAGACACTAAGTGGGAAAAGACATCAGATTCCCAATATTCAACTATAAACCAGGCAGCAAAAGAGAGAAAAGATAAGGCAAAGGGAGGGAATAGGTGGAACTGCACCTCAGCTTTCCTCAAGTGGGGACCAGCCCCAGTCAGATGAGGAGGGAGGAATATGCAAATCCCACCCCAGCTGACAGTACAAGTCAGGAATTTGGGGTAATTAGGTGTATTTTTACACCACAAATATGGCCTTGTAGAGATACCAGTGTGCTAAACTGGGCCTATTAGGGGAGAGTTGTGCTGATCTTGTTTTATTGCTTCTAACACCCAGAGTGAGACTTTCACTTGATGATGCCACTCCCAGGGACTGAGACAACCTGGTCAGATCCAGGCCAGGTATCCTGACATGGCACAACAACAACAAAAATTCATCTAAGGTCCCAAAAAACATTTCCAAAGCATGATGCGTTCCTTGTTTTCATAGTGTCAAATCTAATTTTTTTTTTTTTTTGCGTTAAGGGTATCTGGACAGCTCCTCCCAGCAATTCTCTGTATCACCAAGCCCAAAGCAGTAATATCATAACTCAGCTGGCAATTCTCCATTCTCTGCCTCTGTTCTTAAACCACAAGTCTGCTATCAAACCCACAGGTTCTTATCAGAGCACGAGTGCAAGCAACCAGAAGAGCCCCTAATCCTCAAGAAAAGGAGGTACAGAGACCTCAGAGAGCAACTTTTTAAATGACTGTTAGAATTACACACAGCTAATGGATACAGAAGAGTTTCATGATCCTGAATATTAATGTGATTTAACTTGCAAGTGTCTACCACCTATCCAAATCACTGAAAAACTAAAAACATGATTGAAAAATCATAATAAATAGCATAAACATCAGTGTGCCTACAAGAGAACAGCTAATGATGGCCACTCATGAAAGATGTAAGTGAAGACATTAAAAAAGCATTGGACTTCTGAAAGTAAACTTGCAAATGTATTTCCAACACAATGAAATGAAACCAGGACCAGAGCAAACACTCACTTCCTCTTGTACAGCACCTACTGAGCTTTCAGTAACATCCACTCTGTGTCTAAGAGTGCTTCCTTCACCAAGGATTTCAGAGAGGTTAAACATTAACTAGACTTTAAAATGGGCAAACGAGGAAATTCCATCCATGACTGAAATGCAGCCACATAAAGAAAAAAAAGGAACACAGATCTTGACAATCAGCACGAAGTTGCACTATGCAAGAAAATCCAGAAAGCAAATACTTAAGAACAGTAGATTAAACTAGAATTTACCTAAGATTCCCACAAATTAGGACAGAATAGAGCTGAAGTTTTCCAAGTGTCCAAACGACAAGCTTGTCACTCCTTCAATACAGGACACCTTTCTAAGCCAACAGGAAAACAAGCCTTAATAACATGACACATTTCAGCCCTTTTTCCCTGCTGTAAAACAGCTCTATTCTCAGCTGACTGGGACTAAGGATGCAGTTTAAGCTCACTGGCTGCTGCAAATCAAAAACCTAAATCTTGCTCAGCAAAACTTGCTTATCTGCAAGGAGCCACTATTCTGTTTCCTCTAAAAAACCCATGAGCAACAATCATAGAACAACCTGTAAACCCACCATCTATATGCTTGTTTGTATTTCTAATCTATAGGAAAAAAGACCATTAAAATCTAGTTAATAAAACAGCTGCTTTCAGCACCATGGCCTCAGACTATAAATGCAGGCTTTGATTTTTTTTGGTCCATGTTAAGTGTCTGTAACTGAAAGAAGGAGGAGAAGAGGAAGGGAAAGAGGATAGAAGGACGAGACATGGAAGAAAATGTAACAAAGTCAGAGAAGAAAACATAATGGAGAAAAGTAACAGAGGAGTCTAGAAGTTCTCATTACATTGAAGCAGTTCCCAGAATTTCTGTACATAAAGCACAAACACTGATGGTGAGTCCATGAGGGAGAGCAAAAAACTCACACAAACTGAGACATCCAGAGCTTACACCTATCAAATACAAATCAAACACTGACTAAAGCAAGGGCAGAAGCCTCACCTGTGTGCAGGTGGTGTTGCTGAAGATGAGTCCTCCACAGAAGACACTCGACTGTCATGGTTTCCCAGCTCTGCCACCACCCACTCGGGTAAGCAGTCAGGGCTGCTGTTCCGAACTCTTGGTGAACTCGGTTCATCAAAATAAACTGACTACAATGAGAACAAATGCCAAATCAACACGAGAATACATTCACGCAGATACGTTCTTTACACTCGTAATGTCATTTCCTGCAGGAGTATCTGCAGTACAAACATTCCTTTTCCAGTGAAGTCACCGAGGTGTGCCAATGCCACCTTCCCAACCCATAGGAATTCATGGCAGCAGTGTAAATATTTTCCAGCACCTTACGTCTTACAGGATGGGGTTTTTTAGCAAAAATTGGCACTGTTATCTCACTCAAGCTGATGCCAAGGGTTGACACAGCATATCCAGTTCTTCAGAAAACAAACTGCAACTTTAACAATGTCAGTGTGAATTCTACAGTCCTCTCAGGCTACTAAAGTCACCACCTTTAAGAACAATTTTCCCTTCACAAGAGCTATCTATTAATTAAGAAAGAAAGCCTCAAGGGCCTTACATTACATTTTTCCAAAGAACTAGTAAATTATTACCTTTCTGTTCCTTCAAAACACCTATTTTTATAAGCCTTCTAACTGGAATTTTGAAGATACAGGTTTCAAAAGTTTTGCCCATTAAAAGGTTTTTCCAGCATCAGTTACAAGAAATGCCTTTATTTATCACACGCAGTTCCACTCAACCCATTCAGAATCGTCTGTCACATCTGTGCCAAACCAAAGATGGAAAAGCAATTCCAGGACACATTTCAGCAAGTTTGTCTTATAAAGAAATGGCACTCACCATGTAGGCAGGCAAAGTCCTCAGCACTCCTTCCTCAGGTGTTTGGGTGAAGGGCCCATCCAGAACTCCTCTCTGCAGCATGTGGAGCAGCAGTTTCGCATACAAGTTTCGATTCTCCCTTCCCACTATCCCTGTGCCTGTTCCTGAAGGTTTGCAGAGTTTTTTAATCCACAGTGAGCATCTTTTTCTTTCTGAAAATACAGATATATGTGGTCACTACACATTTTCAGAGCACATCAAACACGTGCAGAGAACAGAAGCCATCACTGGTCACCAATTTTGTAGGTTTCTCCCTTCTACACAATAGTTTAAAACAAAACAAACAAACTCCCCAAATGACCAAACCAAATAAAAGAAATGGTTAAATACCTAGATGAAAAATATGTCTTTAACAATGGTCCAAATTTACATATTCCACAAATGTTTTCTAGAAATTCACGTTTACCAGAAGTTTACATCACTTTTGGAAATAGCATGGAATTGGAAACACCAGGAATTCTGCACTCACTGCAAGAGCTGCCATTAATTACAACTTACAGCTTGCATGAGCATTAATACTTTAAATACACAATAAAACCTCATCCATTTAAAAGAATAAATCTCTATTTACACAAGCTTTGCTATTGGGTGAGGAAATTATTCATTTGGTTAAATGTTTACACATAAAGCTCTACATTTGTAGGGCTTGTGCCTTTAGTAATGAACGGCTTGCTGTAAAAATTAGATTTATACAACACCATTTATTAATCGATGTTCCTATTATTACACATTCCTGACCAAATTTTAACAACTTTATAGCTAATAACTGATTTCAATTTTGTGAGGGCTATCTCATAAACAATGCCCCTTAGAAGCTTTTAGTTTCTACAGAGCTAGGTTTTTAAAGATAGATGTTAATGTATTTATGCAAAAGCACATTCACATCACGAAAACAAGACAGATAAGGTCAAACAATTGCAGTAGGTACCTAAAACATCCAACTTTAGAAGCTGTGCAAACCCCCCATCAAAACTGTACCTTGTGATGTCAGAGATTAAGTGTCTGGTTAAATTAAGTGCTCCAACAACACATAATAATTGTCAGTCACTTAGGACTTTGTTATTAGTGTTTAAATGCACATTTTACCACATGTACCTGAGCTATGCTGCAGGTTTAGGACATAGGGCTTCATAGCCACGACACAGCGATCTAACTCCGCATCCAGTTTTTCCTTTATTTCGTCTTCACTGCTCATTTTGAAAGAGCACAAGTAACCTGCAAAATTAATGGCATTGATGTAGAAAAGGTCAAATACTGTTTTACATCAGTCTCAGTTTTATATCATCTTAGGCCACAGAAAGATGTGCTTGGAACAATGCAGGAAGTGAAACTAGATGTGTTATGTTCAAATAAACATGAAACTAAGAGAGATTCTTTGTGAATAACAGGTACCCAGTGTAATCTACAAGAGTGCGCTTGTTTAGATTTGAAATTGAACAGCCAACCACACAAGAAATGTATCATTACACCCAATTTGTATAAAACACCTCAAGGCGTTTGTGTGATACCGCATCCCTAACTTGGTATTCCGTAGAATTAGAGGGGTTTTTTTTTAAAGAAGAGGGGGGAAAAGAGGGGGAAACAGCAAGCAGAGCTATAGTTACAAGTAACAGAACCAAGAATGCTGTCAGGGCTGCTTTTAAGGAAGCGGCACCGCCAAGAGCAGCGCTCTTCGCTCCCGTGCCGTTCATTCCCCACCTGAGCGGGCACCTTTGCCCATTCCAGCAATGAACGCGATTCTCCGCCAGCGGAGCCGCACACCCGGGCCCGCCCCAGGGCCCTTCCCTGCGGCCAGCCCCGGCC
>VZTF01005238.1:1007704-1033525 GCA_013397755.1 Cnemophilus loriae
GCGGCGGCGGCGGCCGAACGTTCAAACCGGCCCCGCTCCCGGCGGCCCCGGGCCCCGCGCGTTTCCGTTTCCGCGGTGACCGGGGCCGGCCCGGCCCGGGCGGCCTCAGGCGGGGGATGGAGCCCCCGAGCACACCCGCAGGGAGGGGGAGAGGGGGTGCGCTGGGCAGCTGTTCGTCCCCAGGAACGGGAAGAGCTCTTGGGATTGAGGAGTGCGAGGAAGGGGCTGCTGGGGCACCGCGGAAACGCAGTCACAGCGCTGAGAGGCGCTGGGCTCTTCCTTGTGGTCAGCGGGGACAGGAACCAGGGCACGGCCGGAGCTGTGCCAGGGGAGGTTTAGGTTGGATTTCAGGGAAAGGCTCTTCCCCCAGAGGGTGCTGGGCACTGCCCAGGCTCCCCAGGGAACGGGCACGGCCCCGAGGCTGCCAGAGCTCCAGGAGAGCTTGGACAGCGCTGCCAGGGATGCTCAGGGTGGGGTTGTTGGGGGGTCTGTGCAGCGCCAGGAGCTGAGCTCGATGATCTTTGTGGGTCCCTTCCAGCTCAGGATATTCTGTGATTCCTGCCCGAAGTGATGAAAGTCACCACAGCCCAGCGGAGTGCTCATGGCTACACCCAATGCTCTCCCCCAAATTCGCCTCCCTTTGTACACAGTTGTTGTTCCGCTCAGACACGCACGGGAAGCGCCTCGAGAGTCCCCGGCAGAGCCTCGGGGAGCTCCGAGGGAGAAGCGGGAGATGCCGAGTGCAAAGCCCTGCTGCACCTGGGTTTGGCCGAGCCCCAGCGCAAACACGGGCTGGGTGGAGAATGGATGGAGANCCCGAAGTGATGAAAGTCACCACAGCCCAGCGGAGTGCTCATGGCTACACCCAATGCTCTCCCCCAAATTCGCCTCCCTTTGTACACAGTTGTTCCGCTCAGACACGCACGGGAAGCGCCTCGAGAGTCCCCGGCAGAGCCTCGGGGAGCTCCGAGGGAGAAGCGGGAGATGCCGAGTGCAAAGCCCTGCTGCACCTGGGTTTGGCCTAGCCCCAGCCCAAACACGGGCTGGGTGGAGAATGGATGGAGAGCACTCCTGCGGGAAGGACTTGGGAATGTTGGTGCGTGAGAAGCTCAGCATCCCTCGGCTGTGTGCTCTGGGCTGATCCCCCAGCGTGGGCAGCAGCAGAGGGGGATTGTGCCCCTCTGCCCGCTCAGGTGAGACCCCACCTGCAGAGCTGCCTCCAGCTTGGGGCCAGCAGCACAAGGACCTGGAGCTGCTGGAGAGAGTCCAGAGGAGGCCATGGAGATGCTCGAGGGCTGGAGCCCCTCTGCCCTGGAGCCAGGCTGGGAGAGCTGGGGGTGCTGGAGAGGAGAAGGCTCTGGGGAGAGCTCAGAGCCNAGGGGTGGAATGGGTTGGGCTTTAAGGTCTCTTCCAACTCAATCGTGCGATTCTGTGCTATAAATTTAAAATGGTTGGTTCAGGCCCTCGACATGTGGGGGATGGACTTGGTGCCACATCAGTGTGGGAGAACTGAGACTAGAAAAGTGAGGGTACAGCAGCAGTAGGGGACAACCCCAGGTTCTTTGTGATGTGTTATTTAATTCCTTCTAGCTGGATATTGGCTATATCTATTTTTATATCTTCGTTGTGATCAATATGTGGGGGAAAAAAATGTTTCTGCTCAGAGCTTAGTGTAAAATATTTGCCACTCTGAAGTTAAAGGTCAAAAAATCAGAAGAAGCTTTTGAGCCTGAGCAGTGGGGGGTGGGTGCCAGAAACTGAAATTGCAGAAGAAGGTTTAATAATTGCAGAGCCAATTTTATCCACAGTTTCTGAGTAAAATCTGTTCAACTATATTCTTGTAGGTAATAGAGCGATTTTGAGCTCACTTTAAAACATTAAATATGCTCCATATTGCTGATGTTTTCTGGGTTGTTCATGTCCTCTCCCAAGGACAGAGAACATGAGGGGGTGTTGTGGAAAAAAAGAATTTCAAAGCACATGCCTGACACTTCTGCACAAAAACCATGGGTTGTACTTCTTGTTTTGTAGCCATTTCGAGAAAACCATCAATTAATCCAAAAGAATTAGAGAAACCTTTCAGCTCTTCAGTCTCTTCCTGAGTGAATGAAGTGATAGTGTGGATGTGTGAGCCCAAATAAACCCTCTGACCTCTTTGATTCGTGTATTTCTCCTTCCCCAGAGTCTGTCATGGGCTTTGCTCCGTGTGTAGTGTCTAAAGTGCTTTTATCTCGAACAAACAAACTCTTCAACATTTCCAAGCTTGATTCAGATGCACGTACACATCAAACAAGAAATCCTTACATGCAGGGTAGGAAATTGGCTGTTTTCTTTGATTCCTCAGCTAATCTTCAGCAGAACGATTCCGTGTTCGGGCTCATTGGGTGATAGCTCTGACAGCTACACTGGGGCCTACTCAGAGTGCCTTAAAGCCACATTTGCATAGAAGCAGTGCAAAAATCAGTGATGGACTATTTCAACCACGGTAGAATCTCAAGAGTACGTGACAAGGATGATTTATTATCTTTAAATTCCCAATTTAAAATAGTTGTCATTTAATATATATTGGAACACGGGACACTTTTCATCTGTGTTAAATCCATGGTAGATTCTTGCAGCAGAGTAAGGCTGCTGTGTTTCTGCACGTTGCCTTCAGATTTGAATATATCTCTGTCATGCTCATCACAAAGTACTTTGAAAAACTGAATTAGCTGGAATATGATCAAAAAGAACGCAAGGCCAAGCAAAATCAATGACTGGAACCACTACTGCAGGAGAAATTTCCTAAGGGAATAGATCCAGTTTCCGGATCTGCATCCCAAGGCAGAGCAGGGTGGCCAGAGAGGTTGAAGCCTACCTGAAGTGATTTGACAATTGCATAACTTCTGTCTGTAAAAACAGAAAGAAAAATAAAAGATTGAAGGAATGGCTGAGGTCTTGTCTCCAACCAAAGCTGCAGCCTGGACATGGGGAGCACTGATGTGCCCCGACCCTCCTGAGGAAATCGCTGTAGGTACACTGATCTAGAACACAAAGATATCCCAGCCAGAATACAGAACAAATTCCCAATTTGAATTGTAAAAATACGGTCATTTCAGTAAAACATATTCAGTACTCTTTTTTTTTTTCACCACGTTTTACCACGTTCTCTTATCTCTTTAAGTGTCTCAGCAGGTTGCCACAAGTAACATGAACACAGCTTAAGGCATTTTTTCAAACATCTCAAAAATATAGAAAAAAAAAGAAGGCAGGTTTCACTGCCTCATCCCAGCTTCTGGAACACTTCGAGTTGCGAGACGTTATTTTTCAGACCTTCTGAGCAAATCTTTCATGTCTGGAAAGTTGTGATTCACAAACACCTCACTACTTCAAAGAGTTAACAGGTCACAGATTTTTTTTCTCCCTCTTCTTGCTTCAGGATAGTAGATAATAAATTCAGCGTGTGAACACTGGCTCCTAAGGGTGATCCTTTCAAGTATTCCAGCGCTGCATATCCAGTGAGGAAGCAGGGCCAGCTGATTCGTTCAGTCATTATCCTGCTGCATGGGTAAGTAGGACTGGGAAAATTTCCTTAGAAAAACCTCCATTTTCCTGGGGCAGCTGTTTTTGTGCAAAACAAAAGCCATTTCAGGGGCAAGCAGCATTTGGGTGGCAGCGAATGCTAAGTTTACTTAGGCCAGCTTCGCAGGGCTTGCTGTGAAACACAAATTGATATTAAACTGTGTTTGGTATCCCAGCAACTGTCCTGAACATCCAGATCCCGGGGATGGATCCACACCACATTTGGACTGGATTTCCAAATTAATTGGCTCCTGCCAGCTGAGCTATATATGTGTTAGAAGGAGTTATGGTGTTGTAGTGGTTTGAGTTCGCTAACCCAACGTAAGTACAGTAATTTAAATTTGGGCCTGTTATTTAGGACATTTTTCTCTGTGAAATAAGGATTAGGAGAAGCAAAGCAGGCTCAAACTTTGGTGTCTTGGCCTGCAAACATCATTTGAGGATCCCACTTAAATGTGTTCAGAACCAAAATACGGCACACACTGCACCAACACAATACCCACTTCAGTTGCCAGCATGGATTTGTCTGTCTCTGCATTAGAAAATTAAATTGTTGCTGAGTACAAAGTACTAGATACTTAATAATAGCTGTCTCAATCTCTCCTTAAAAATAGGAAGCATAAGGACAAATTATATCAGTCATACTATTAAAATATTCATGTGCAGCCTTAAAAAAAAAAAGAAAAAAGATAATTAGAATACGTTCAGAGTTCTTTAGTGGCAGCTCTACCATCTTACAAGTAGTTTGATCTTAATGTTAAATGGTCCTTTTGAAAGTTCTTCAGTGGATTACTTTCTGTGGAGCTCATGTTTTTTGTCAAAGAAACGGCTTTTAAAGTGCAGAAGGAACCGTGTATGACTCATGACAATTTATTATACGTGTACCACAAATATTTCTCCATCACTTTCTAGTATGTTGAAATTATAATTACTTTTTCTGAATCAAAATAGAGACATAAGCACAAAACTTGCCAGACTAGATCATACCAGTGAGCTGCCTGTATCATAAATCAAATTAAAAGTACGATTTACTTCTGATCTCTTAGTGACCAGAGATCAGAACTGTTGCTCAATAGTGTACAGTTCTCTTTAAAAAAACCCCAAAAAAACCTGAAGCAATTATATTGTGTAATATTGAAACAGAGGTAAAAATTAACAGTGGTTTAAAACAGTTTCAGGTGAAGTTAGAATATCAAAAACCTAAATAGTCTTACTAACTTAAGCAAGTTTTTTTTAGAAATGTTAAAAACCCCTTTTTCTGGTGCTGTTGATGTTTAAATCATGGTTGGATACTTGGCTTCTAAACTCATTTGGAAATCTCAGTCTTTCTACTTACGTAAATTCTGGCTCATGACCCTCTGTCTATCTCTAATTAAAGGTCCACTCCCTGTCACAGGGGAGTGGTAATGGAATCAGAACCCAGTAATTACTAATGATTAAGGCCTTTTACTATAAATCAGTCCCGAGATGAAGGATCTGATTGATGATTAGGTAATATTAAATAAGAACACACTAGTGGCTGAAAATCACTTTATTGTAAAGCAACTGCTATTGAGGAAGTCATTTACAGTTGCATAAACATTGGAAATGTGGAAAGAGAAGCAGTAGTGCAGGGATTTGGAAGAAGGCAGAGACAAGAGAATGGGAGTTAATGGCTGAAATGATGTGCAAGAGACTGGTGGGGTGGGTGGGAGGGAAAAAAGCATTCGGAGTCCGGAGTTCACCTGGAAATTTACGCTCACAGGACCAGAGTTACATTCACAAGACCTAAGTTACACTCACGGGAGCTAAGTTTTCTTCTCGTGTGTGGAATGTCCTGTCCCAGTAAGGCAGGAATGTAGTACTGTGTTATTTCTCTGCTTCAGGCTTCATCTTCACACGCTTTCATGTCTGAGGGGTCCTTCTTCACCAGAGTTGAGAAGAAGCCACGCTCTGTTGGAGACAAGTGAAGAACTTGGGTTAAATTCTTGAAACATGTGATAGCTGAAAACAGCAGCGAGGTGAGCAGTCAGTCTTTGCATCACAGTGAAACTGCTGGAAGAAATACACTTTTAATTTGTATCTTTATAAAGCTTCGGAAGCCGAATGTGAGGAGAGATGTTTTCATGTGAGGAGAGATGTTTTCCTGTGAGGAGAGATGTTTTCATCGTGCATATGCTGTGCTTTTCCTTCTCTTGCAAATGAAAATAAAACTTACAAGGAAATTTCTACGCAAGGAATATTGACAAAACAAATGCGCAACATTTCCTCTTGCTAACAGAGTCGGTAATGTCTGTTTGTTTATTCTAAAAGCCTGCGTGCCTGGGAAGCAGTTCCTGCAGCATCAGTTCCTCCCCACAGCTCTCAGCTGCTTTTCAACACTCTTGGTCCAAAGTGTTTTCCTGATCAGCATAAGGTGGGAATAATTCACCAGAATACAAGGGAATATGTCAGGTTCTCAAACCTGCAGCAGTGTTCAGGCTTTTTATCCCTAAAGAAAGCACTGATCCAAGGATTTGAGAAATCCCAGAATACTTTACATATGGCCTTTTCTTTGGGCTAGACCCACTTTTAATAACATCTAGAACAGGACAGGAATTAAAGCAGGGCTCTGACACAGCCAAAAGAAAATTCCTGCTGGGCATTCTCTCCTCAGGCCATTTGCTTCCAAAATACCCAGTAACTCAAATACCCAATAATTCAAATAGCCACTCAAGTAGGGCTTGAAGATGAATTATGGCTGTCCCCCACACTCAAGCAGCTGGAATTCCCCCACCAGGAGCTGGTTTGTGAACAGCCTGGCTCATTACCTTTGAAACAGGCGGGCAGGGTGAAGTTGCCATCCACACACGCCACATCTACAGTGTAGGCACAGGATTTTTCCTTGTTCTTGCAGAAGAAGGATACAGTTTCCCCGTGCAGAATGCCATCCTTCAGGTCGTTCTGAACTCTCTTCTTCTCACCGTTGTACAATACTACAGCTTTCTTAACTGGTATTTTACATGGTGCTGTAAAAAAATCCAGTTATAAGGAACAGGTTGGAAAAGGGGGTAGATCAGATCCCATCAGAATTCTGTACAGGTGACATTTGGGAATGAAAAATGTGTCCCACACATAGATAGAACTTCTGCTGGTATTAAAATGCTGAAGAAATTCAGACCCTGAAGTTTAGGGTCAAAAGTTTCCAGAGAAAATCCAGCCTCAGTATAATTCGTAATGATATGAAATAGGAAGAGGAGAGGAAATACTCGGACAAAATAAAGTTACATGGCTGATTATTGAAGTCAATCCAGATACATCATGTCACACAACATTCAATAATGGGCTTGGGCTTAGATTATCAGGGCCTTGCAATTCCTTTTTTGGCTTCCTTTTGAGCACAGCTCTAGCACAAAGGAGTGACACCTCAACAGTCAGAGCGGAGGTCTGATGGAAGAATTCAGTTTGATTCCTGGTTGCTAAGGGATGGGCTGTGCTCACCTCTGCAGGCTGGCTTCGTGGACCAGTTTCCAGTGTTTTCACAGCGGGAATGCTTGGATCCCTCCATCACATAGCCGGGCTGGCAGCCAAAGCTGACGCTTTCGTTGTAGTGATACATTCTGCGGACAGCAAACTCTATGAAGCCATTTTCTATTCCTATTGGAGTGGGGCAGGTGACAACTGGGGGACAAAACCAAACCCAAAGCTTTATCAGGTCGAAAAGACACACTGTATTTCTGAAAAAATGTATAAAAACTTTCATGGTGGTTCGTTTCAGCCTCTTTCACAGGAAAACACAGCCAGGGGAAAGACAGTGTAAAAACCACAACAAATAAATAAACATTACTTGTTTTAAATACATATCTGTTGCAATCTGTGGTTATAACATGACTTAAATGTGGTGTAATTAAACTAAAAGCAGGGAAGTTTTTAGGACTGAGGGTAAGGTTGACTGTTTCTTAGGTGAATCTGAGCACTTAAAATCAAATGTTGGCTGCATACTGGAGGCCAGGCTCGGTTTCCCCACTGTGCACCACGTTTAGCAAGGTCTGTTTGTATAACCTTTACACCTGCAGCAAATATTTTGTCAGTCCCATGTTGTGTGCCATGGGTTAGCAATCCCCTTGATCCACGAGCCTGAATGACTGCAGAATTCAACTGCAGAATAATTGTGCTGTGTGTTTGTGGTAACAGTTGTAAAAACCAATGAAATGTTAAGGTTGTTGATTTCGTTTTGTGCATGCGGTTCTCAGGAATATGTTTTGGTGTGGATAAAAGCGAGTTACTCACCCTTGCACACTGGAATGCTGCTCCAGTTGCCATTGGCCGTGCAGGTGGCTGTCTCATTCCCAATCAGGGCGAGAGGAGGGACACACTCGAACAGGATTGTGTCCAGGAAATGAGAGACGTTCCCAGGATTTAAGCGGCGGTAAGAGAGGACCCCAAATTCCGGAAGCGAGGGAGGTGCACAAGTCACCGCTACAAAAGCACAGCATCCAGAAAATTTAGGCTTAAAGCTCAAATTATTGTAGAATCAGAGGAGCAACGTTCTCATGGCTCAATGAACCCACTTGGAATCATAACTGGCAAAACATAATTCAAATTAAAAGTCTGAGGGACCTCAGAGTATGGAATTCACGGGTTTTGCTGGATTTTTCAGACAACATTATTGCTTTTCAGTCAAGTGTTTTTGCAGGATAGGTTATAGCAAAACCCTGCATAAGTACGAAGGCATGACAATATCCTCTTTTTATACACAGGGAGGAGGAATTTGAGTGGATAAGCATCTTACCTCCAGCTGTAAATAGCATCCCTGATCCCGACCTTTTGTACAGACCTTTAAACTGTATTTCTCTAAAACCCACACATATAAAACCAAATATGCGGCATTCTGCTTGATTTGTCCTAACCAGCTTTTGCACAGCACTAGAGGAAACTTCTGAATAAGAGTATATAGAATTTGAGCAATGGAAAGGAATCTCTCTGGAATAGGAATAAGGACAGAGTAGTTCTTTATTATTGAAACACATACGTTGACACTGTGGAAATGTTCCAGTCCATTTTCCATCTGCCATGCACTGGCTCGTTCTTGACCCAACGAGGTTGTAGCTGGAAACAAACAGGTCTGGTTATCAGGACAGGGAGATCAATCAAAGATCTGTCGTTTCTCATAAACAGCATTGAGTCCAGCTCTGAAATCCTTCTCTAGTTTAGCAATTCCTGACCTCAAAGGAAGTTTAGAATCAGATCTGAAAAACTGTCAATATCCAAATATTGCGAAGACCCAGGCAGAAGGCTCGATACAACAAGATGTTGTGTTGTTTCAACTTTATATTCTGTTTTACATATTAATTTCTACAACTGATTAATACTATGGATGTACATAAATAGCAAACATTGATCTGTGATTGCTAATGCAAATGTTATAGTTTCTTGGGAGGAGTTCCTAGTTAATTATGGCAATTAGGATCAAATATTGGAAAGAACTCAGCACTCTTAAGAACTAAAGTCACTGAGGTGCATTATTATATTTGCATCCCACGCGTTTCAGTTTCCATATGCACATTACATACATACATCCCCCATTACACACTTCTCTCCCGTCCTCTGTGCTTACACTATTAGCATTTACTCTGTTTTGAAGAAATATTCATCGTGTGTCTGGCATTTCAATATCACATAGCTGGAAACCAGTAAATCGTAATTAGCAAAATCAAATCAAGTCCTAATGCTACACTTGGTGTCATAGTTGAATTTATTTATCCCTTGTCTTGCTCCTGCTTTGCAGAAGGAGGTTGTTGAGGCTGTTGACAATTTTCAGTGAGCTCTAGGCTGTGTCTCACCTGTGGCCTTCCAGGTAAGCACTGTTTAGTCATTCATTACCCAAGTACAATTAAATACCTGCTACTATCAAATGCTGCCCTGCATTTACCACAGCTATTTTTTAAAATGCATCCTCCTTTCTAAAACTAGCAAGTAGCCCTGAGTAAAAGTGCATTTACTGCAGGTGAGTTAGGATTAACCTCGTGTTTTCATTTACTGAGCTTGGAAAGGCATAGAAACACAATTTCCACTCTCCAGAGCCCAACAGCATAACTTTGATGGAGATTATCTACTCTCTGCTGTAGGATTCCATCTCATGATGTAATAAGAGGATTTGAAAAGCAGGGGAAAGCAGTCCAGAATAAATCTTTGCATAAAATCTCTGCTATTTTGGTGGTTTCCATATTTGTAAGACTTTTCTTTGGAGTGGCAAAGCTCCATAATGTTATAGCCAAGACTGATCAGAGGTGGATCACCAGACAGGCATTTTTTTTATGATTTCTGAAATGTAGATGAGTTTTTATGTGCAGTTTTCAATGTTCTCTGTCTTGCAGTATGGCAGTGGGTGATACTAAAATGTAACATTGTGATTTAGGCTGTTTATTTAGCAGCATGAGGAAGGGAACACTTACCCTGGATCACAGGAAAAAGTGACAGTACTCTGGTACTGGAGCTCTTCAAAATCCATTTTCCCATTCTGCAGGGGTGGTGGAGGGGGACATCTCTTTGCTGCTTATTAAACATTTAAAAAGGATCTTATTATCTCATACGGCATGAAATAATAATTTCATTATAATGGGAACAAGTACATCATAGAGGTTCATCCTGGTGTCTTTCACATTTCTCCACTCCCATGTACTGCATTCCACAAGTCTGGCTGTTCTACATTTCTATCAAAATCCAGGTTTTTGTGATTAAATATTTTTAACCCTCGATTGTCTGAGGAGTGCGAGTTCTCTGCGATGAAATGACGGAAATGCCACTGAGGGATGCAATAAATGCAGGGGTTCTCAAGCAGTGTGTGTTGTTAGAGAACGAGCACTGCTGGGCTGGGGCAGATGGAGGTTCCCCCTGTCCAGCTCCAATCTCCATCCCCGTCCAGGAGCAGGGGCTGAAGGGCAGGTGTGGGACACGGATGGGAAGATCCCTGCCCCGTCTTCCACACCCTGCTGTCTTCCAACAGCTGAGGGAAGAGCCGGTGGAGAGAGATCTGCTTAACTCCGTCCGATTCCTCCCGTGGATCCTAAAATACCCTTTTCAGATCCGAGCAGGCCACGGATGCGGAGCAGGAGTTGCTGTGGTTACTCACGGAGGCAGAGCAGGGTGTTGAAGGCCCACTTGCCAGTCGGGAGGCAGGTGTACTTCCTCTGCCCACTGTTGGGCATGAACCCGGGCCGGCACTTGTATTCCACTTCCTCACCCACTTCATACACCTTTTTGTCTACATTAATTGTGGCAAACAGCACTTCTGGTGGCCTGGGACAGACTGGAGGGAAGGAATTTACAAGAAATTGGGTAGAAATTTGGAGTTGTTTTTATTTCTCAGCTTGAAGCAGAGGATTCTCTATTATTATGAGTTATAGTATCTCCCTGCCCTGAGCTGTCCTTTTGTCTTACTGAGGCAGCTGATGGTTGCCATAAGTATTAGCCCCTGAAGAAAGTGGTGTTCTTCTTCTCCTCAGCAGCTCTATCAATGGCCCCAGTTAGATTTTGTGTCACTTTTTAAACTAAAATTTACTTTTCCTTCAAAACAGATTTATGAAGGTGGTGCACAAAGTGAGTCAATTACAACAAATTACCCGAGAGACTTAGAAGCAAATTTCTGCACTTCATTTTAATCTAAATCAATTTGGTGGGGGTCAGCCTGAAATCAGGTATTTTTTCTTGCAATTAAATTCCCTTTTTTTTCCCCCTCTGGTTTCTCCAATTTTTCTGTTCACTGGGGTAGACCCTCTGTCACATGAGACAGCTCTGATTCCCAAACAGCTTTAACACGGTGACAGCAGGAACAACTCATCGCCCGGAGGGTGAGAACAGAAGGGAGCAGCGAGGCAGGAACGCAGGGTGCAGCCCCTGCTCCTGCTGAGGACACGGAGAGAGGCTCCTGTGCCTTCGTGGGGAGAGCACAGAGGGACACGGAGCTCAGGATGGGGAAATGAATGGCAAACACAGGGAGAGGGGACGTGAGACAGTGCCCAGAGCCCTTGGCGTGGGGAAAGGAGGAGAAAAGCGAGGCAGGAGCTGTGCGGGCGTGGCGGGGAGGGCAGGTGAGCGGGGATGGAGCAGGTAAATTCCTGGCACGCACAGTTCCCCCCTGGCATCCTGGCAGCCTGGGTCCCACAACACCTGTCAGCATTTCTTCTGCTTCCTTTCGTTCTGTACTTTTGCACACAGCCACTCACCTCACCGCAGGAAGAGACAGAGGAAGAACGGAAAGGGAAAAGAGAAGAAAAGCTTTCAGAGCAAACCCCTGTTCAAAACACTTGACCAGGATTATCTAGAGGCTTTCAAATCCCGTTGTCTTCTCCAGTTTCCCCCACTCCCACCTCGGGACGGGGTTGCCCTTAGGAAGCGGAGCACACTCACCTTTGGACGCAAGCGCGCAGTGGCTCAGAGCCACGAGGCACCCGAGCAGTGCCAGGGGGTGCATCCCTGCCAGTCCCCGACGTCCCGAGTGCCCCCCGGGCCCGCGCTCTTCCCTTAAAAACCAGGGCACCCACAAAAGGATGGTTACACATTAACTCTTTGTGTTTATTCCCATCCCAGTAAACAGAAGATAGAAGCTTCCTTGTGTCGCCGCTAATAAAGGCTGAAACAACCATCACATGTTGCGTTTGGGGCATAAAGCGGGGATTCAAATGGCGATTTCTGCTCCACGCAGGCTCCTCTCTGGTTGGTGTTGGGGAAAACAGTATTCTCAGCATCTGTAGAGGATGGGGATATTTGGAATGCAAAATTGGGTTGAATAATAGAACTGTCACTCCGAGGCTCGTGTTTATTGCTGGAGGGTGGACATTTCTATGCACCAAAGACTCCTGATTGTAACAAAATAATTTTAGGGCAAAAAGATCAGTTTAGGAGTGGCATTGGTATTGTGGTGTGCCTCCAGTGATGTACCAACCTCATGCCAGTTTACACAGATGATGATCTGGCCTGAGACTTCGGGCTTCAGGGCCCTGTTTGATGTGATCCCTGTTGTCTTCCAATTACCAGATAACCGAAAGCAGCAGAGACAGTTCTCAGTGCCAGCACTGCAGGAAGGCTGAAATGATGAATCCTGTGCTCATTTGTGACAAGGGGATCATAAATCAGATTTTTGAGTGGCCTAAAGCCTTGTTTTGGCGCTTCAAGTTTGGGGCATCAAGTCAGAACTCGACAGGTATCGGCTGAGGTTCTGATCACTGCAGTTCTCCTAATTTAGCAGATTTTAACTGCAGGAGCATCTGAAGCGCAACCAAAATAACATTTGTGTAATGATTGTTCCACAGTTTGGTGTTTCTAATCTAAGTATCCTCCTCCCCTGCTGACTCACAGCCCGTGAGGGGGAGTGAGGGACACTTGGAGCTCTGAGAGAAGCTGGGTTATGTCAAGCTCTTACTGCTGGGATCTCCAATAGTTTGTTTATTTTTGTTTTATGAAATTCCTCTGTTTGTATTTGAAACACGAATTTTAGCCCCAACGTTAAACAATTGGGAACATGCTATTCTTCTCAGAAAGAAAACGCTGTGAATGTCCTGCTCAGAGTATTTACCAAATACACAGTGCCGAAGGGCAAAGTACCACTGCTAAACCAACAGAAAAAGATTGACTTCATTTTCTGTATTTACATCTGATTATTTTTCCATTTGTCACAGCCTGCTTTTTCCTCTCCTCTTTCACAAGTAGCTTTTTCCCTTCAAGGCACGCTGCTTTAATGAATTTTATTGCCTCCGGCCGAAATCCTTCCGTACATCTGCCCGGCATTTGGATTTTGTCCTTTCCTGTGTTCCGAGCACCGGGAGTGGTTGGCAGCAGTTTGGGGCATTTCGGCGCCCCTCACACGCAGTTCCCCCCGCGGGCAGCAGGGGGCGCAACGCGCTCTGCCTTCGACGGGAAATTCCGAAGTTTTCTATATTAAAACAGGGAAAAAAGAGTTAAATTACCTGCACGTTCATTTTTCCCATAGATTTCGGGAGCGAAAACTTTACCGCTCTTAAAACTGAGACTTAAAACCGCATGTGAAAGGGGCAGGGGAGTGAATATTTATGTATATAAGTGCGTAGTAACTGCCAGTGTTGTGATTCTTCTTGAAAACTTATTTCTCTGCAATAAGAAACATCTGAAAGTATGTTACAAATAACTGTGCGTGTTCCAGAAACTGGAGAAGTCCAGAGGAGGCCACTGAGCTAATCAAGAGACTGGAGCCTCTCTGCCCTGGAGCCAGGCTGGGAGAGCTGGGGGTGCTCACCTGGAGAGGAGAAGGCTCCAGGAGAGCTCAGAGCCCCTTCCAGTGTCCAAAGGGGCTCCAGGAGAGCTGGAGAGGGACTGGGGACAAGGGATGGAGGGACAGGACACAGGGAATGGCTTCCCACTGCCAGAGGGCAGGGATGGGTGGGATATTGGGAAGGAATTGTTCTGTGTGAGGGTGGGGAGGCCCTGGCACAGGGTGCCCAGAGCAGCTGTGGCTGCCCCTGGATCCCTGGCAGTGCCCAAGGCCAGCCTGGACAGGGCTTGGAGCAGCCTGGGACAGTGGGAGGTGTCCCTGCCATGGCAGGGGGTGAGTGAGATGGTCCTTAAGGTCCCTTCCAACCCAAAGCAGTCCATGATTCCATGATTCCACGACTCCATGATTCTGTGATTCCATGATTCTACGATTCTATGAAAATGTGACTATTATGGTATGGATTTACCTTGGCACAGCATGAGCAAACCGAGCCAGTTCTTGCTGTGATTGTGATCATGTGCAATTATATACATCAGCTGATTTTCCATCAGATCCAGCCCACTCCTTTCACATGTGAGCTATTTAATATTACAGCTCCTGCAAACCAGAGAATGAAACAGAATTTTATTTCATCAGAGACCACATAAACACAGAGCAGAGTGGTGGTCTCTACCCCCAGGTAATGTCCTATCCTAGGGAAAGAAACGGCTGCAAGCAGAGAGAGCAGTGCAGGAACACTCTGAGGGGATATCAGCCAGCGTGATGTGAGCCAGATCAGGATCCCAGCAGTCTCATTGTTACCTGGGCCTGAAGGGAGAACATGCAGGAGGATGTGAACAAACTGCCTTTGCAGAAGTGGTGCTGCCCAGGCTGAAATGTGAAGGGCAGCAAAGCAGAGATCAGGAGTGAATGTTTGAAAAGGCAGCAATTAAATGATGGAGGCTGGCATTGCTGGCTGATCAGAGGGGTTTCTGCAAGGGGCAGGAGAGAGGAAGAGGATAAGCCACAAAGGCCTTAACAGTGAAGGTAAAAACAAAAAAGAAGGAGGAAGAAATAGAGAAAAATAAAAGTGATGATGAAAAGCAACCTGTGCAGCAGCATTGTTCATTGACACAGCGATCAACTGGAGCTGTCAGGACAGTAGGAAAAAACATTATAATAATCAGGATGCAACATAATAGTGTAAGCAGAGGCTTTCAGACTGGAATTGGTCTCTCCTGGAGTTATTAGGCAGGAAGTTTTCAAGAACCAGGCAGACTGAAGGTCAGTGAGATAACAGTTCCCAGCTAATGAGCCAGACCTTCTGTCCTCCCTCTAACCTGCTGTTCTGCTTCTCTGGTTGATGCTGTCCTTTTCCTGATGTTACAGGATGTGTCCTTCTGGTCCTGCCGCAGACTTGCTGGGGGTCTGCCCTGCCCGTCAGTGAGGGCTGGGTCTGCACTGCCCTCCGTTCTCAGGATGTTATGGCTCTTCTTCAACCACAAAATGCACCACACAGCCAGGTCAAGATGCAGAAGTTTCTCAAATCGACAGCAATGCGTTGACTGAGGATGCTGAGGAAGAATATTGAGGAGAGGCCTGAATGCAGCCACCCCTGTGTGCCAGCCCCTGCTTGCTGCAGATTTCTGTCTGGCAGGAGAGCTGGCCTTGGGGCTGCAATGGGACCAGCAATCTCACCCTTCTCCTGTAAGGATCAGATACTCACACTCCAGCTTTTTCCCCACTGTTTCTTTTGTTCCACCTGTTGGTCACTGGATTGTCATGTTCAGCCAGACAGAAGCCAGGATCCACTTGCAGTGCATTATTTTCCAGTGAAATATTNGATCTTTAAGGTCCCTTGCAACCCAAATCTTTCAATGATTCTCTCATGTTGGAGGTAAACATGCAGTAACAGATACTGACCTGACAGAATGTCTTGGTCACAGAAAAAGTAAACAGTGACTATATAATTCTTAGAAATATTCTTTTCACTCAGTCGCAAACTTTAGGGGTAAATTGCATTCCTAGTTTCCACTGATGTTTCTGAATTTTTTTCTGAAGTTAGCAAAATAATTGTGATTTTAATCCTGGATCTTAAATCACTTTAAGCACCCGCTGTGGATATTAAAATCCCTGTTCCTGTGTGAATCTGAGATGTCAGGGAGCTGGCACTAGCAAGTGTTCCAGGTGACAGCAGGCCTGTGTTCCCCTGCAGAGGCATGAAGGTGTTCCAGTTTTCACATACATTAAACTCACAGTGTACAAAACCAGAGAGCATTTTACAGCTCCTTCCTCCTCTCCGCCCTCTCATTTCCTGCACAGAAAACCCGGAGAATCTCTCTCACAGTTCTGCTGTGACCCAAATATTGTGAAACAGTCTGTTCCTCTGATAAATTTATCTAAATGCTGTCTAAAAAAATCCTGTGTTAAATTTCTTCCTTGGGAATGTCGAATTCTGGAGCCTCGGGGGCAAATTATTCTCTGTGAGAGAGTTTGAATCTGCAGGGAACAGATCTGCAAGGGACAACTTTTGAGATGTCGGTGTAAAAGCACAGCATGGAGGCACAGACTTGGTCTCCTTTTTTTGGCTGGTCCCAACTTTTTGCCTTCCCCTCAGTGCATTCCAAGGAGAAGCCATCAGAGAAGAAGCCTCAGAGTCGGGGTGCTCTCCACACTCGAGCCAAACTGCTTCTCTTCTCCCAGCAAGCTTGCAACAAAGCTTTCAAGATTCTCTTCATCATTATTCTTCCACTTTCTATCACGCCAAATGCCACAGATTTCTGTGACAAGCGGCATCTGACCTATTTTTTTTTTATTATTTTATAGATATATATATATAAAATAAATGTTTATTGCCTGTGGTTGTCATCTTGTTTACAAGCTGGAGAGAGGGCAGGGCTGGCCAGGCTGTGCTGCAGGTTCTCCGAGGAGCACTCTGTGCTGCGGGAAAGCACTTTACGCTGACTACATCAAACTCCGTTTGCATTTTCCTCCCTGGGATCCGGCAGAGCGATCCTGGCCGGGCTCACCCTGGCGTGACCCTGCCGAGGGAGGATTTCTGTCCAGCCTCCCCCGGCGCGGTGCCACGGCGCTATCGCCGAGCCCAGCCACCCCCAGATTTATTTCCTGCCGCTCTGTGCCTCTCCCGAGTGACGGGTAAGAGGATCAGGCACGGAGGAGCATTTTGGGATATTCATCCACGTTAAAACCTCTGGGATCGATGCCCTGTCGGAGACTTCCAATCAGCCGACAGCCCCGACCCGGAGAGATCCTGGGATCTGTGTTAACCACGGGTATCAGCTGGGAAATTCTCCCCGGGCACAAGTCCAGAGTGTTCCGGATGATTAAATCCACCTTCTTTGTGGCTCAGTTCCTGTGCAGTGTAATCAAAAAGTGGATACTGATCTCCCAAACCCTTCCCACGCCAGTCCAAGTCTGTCATTGGTTTCATCTGAGGCTTTTTTAAACGGGATTTTATCAGTTTTTTAATATATTACTTGAATCAGTTTATGTACAATTAACAAAATTACGAGATTAGGGTTTTTTTTGCCCCCAGGTCTTTGTTAATCTACACAAACAGTTGGCTGAGCTTTTTTCTTATGTCTTTTTATAATATATGATAGATATTATAATATGTAACACATATTATATGTTATATAATATAAAATATCTATTTTTATACAGTTGTTTATATTTCTTTATTTTTTTATATATTTTTATATATACTTATATTCTTAACAAGTTACTCCAAAGGGAGGAATTCCTCATTTCACTGTCGACTGACTTTTTCTTCAGAAAAATCGAAAAATACAGTCTCAGAACCGAAAACCCCGCGAAACGTTGGATCCAGAGAGAAGACCATTGACTTTTACGAGCTGGTATTTAAGAGCGCTCTTGAATATTTAAACACGAGTGGATGAGTTCAGAGCTAACGCCACGGCTTTGTGGTGAGCGAGGAGTTTTTCTGCTGCTGGAGCTTCTCCCTGCAGCTCTGGGGTGAGGCTGTGCCCGCTGCCCGTGGCTCGGCATTATTCTGTGTCTGGATGCTGTTACCGGGTTTGTGCTGTGCCACAGTGATGCTTTGTCATGCTGGAGACCATTAGGAAGATCTCAATAAACTAATTTCCCTCTGTGCCAGCCTCTAATCTGCAGCCATAAATCCGGGGGGAAGCTTTCCTAAGAGGAAGCAGATTTTGGAGGGGCCGGTATCAGTAACGGGAATCAGATTTTCTAGAGGGCTCGAATCCTGTTTGAAGGCCATGCTTTTAGAAGTGCTCACTTTATTAAAGTACACTTTTGGTGTGTTGGTTTCTTCAGAAGATGCAGCTCTGTCGTGTGGTTTCCAGAAATCTTTGACCCAGCTGCTTTGACAATTTCCACGTGTGTGTGTGTATCTCTGAAAATTCTGATTCTGGTGGTGTAATCTGCACCATCAGCAAGCTGGGCTCTTCTTGGAGTTTTGCATTTATTTTGCAATCTTCTGTAAAAATAACAAAAATAAATATCAGAGGTCATTTTTCCTTTATTCATTGCACATGGAGATTTTTTTCGTTGCCCAGGAAGACAGAATGATGCTGCCAGCACTTTGGCAACAGGAATGAAATAAAATTGCAATCGTTCCAGCATTGCCAGGACTGATATCAGTGACATTCTCATAAATTCAAGTTTTGAAAGGAGAAGATGTCCAGAGGTTTTGGAAAGAACAGATCATGAGCACTTTACAAAGTGAAAAATATTTATTGCAGAAGTTGAAAATGCACAGAAAGCACAAGTATGTTCTCTGTGTATTTTGTTTCTTTTTTTATTATTATTTCTAAGAAAGGAAAATCTCATTTTTCTCCCTCATGTCATCTAATTATGTGGTCATTATCAAGATGGACATTTTTTTCCCATGGTCATCAGACTATAGTCAAGTTAAATAATATAATTCCTCTGCACAAGTTGTTTCAACCACTGTTCAAAACCTTTTTAAACTGCCCGGCTCTTGTCTCACAGGCACGACACACCTGGAATAAAATCCACTGGCACTTTCATATGGAATGCCCTGGATTGTCTTTCTTTTTTCTTAGCAGCATTGTGGGTGAGACATTTGATTTTTAAAATTGCATTTTCTGGAGGAAAACTATTTTACATGAAACTCATGTTGAAATCTGTAAATAATCTGTAAACAATCAATAATTTTATTTACATCTGGATAGGAATTTTGGGGCTGTTGAGGTCACAATAGCTTGTGAGCCTGAATGGCAGCATGGGACTGACTTAGGGCGACCTAAGGAGATGTTCCCTTGTTATGATGTGTATTAGTCTGCTAATCTTTCCAGTCTTTAATCCACAATATTGTATTAAAAGACCAAAAATAGTCTCTGCTGTCGTTAAAGGACTGTTTCTGCTTTTTAAAATTTTTTTTAGTGTAAATTCTAGTGGAGAGTTGAATGAATGTTCTGTGCTGACAAACAGAATCCTTCCTCGCCTCCCTTCTCTGTGGCACAGAGATTCTCCACACTTCATTTTTCAGTTACCCACCACTCTGGGCTTTGGAAATGTTTTTTTGGAATTAATGTTATCTTGTTTTGTGCGTCAGTGTTGTCGCTTCTCAGTCCTTCTAAATTAAACAAATGTTTCAAAGCTGTGTTTGTCCAGCCAAACTCTTGTCATTTCAATTATTAGTGTTTCCAGGAGTGTAAACACTTGTGCAGAGCACAGACGGACATGGTATAATTGGGAATTTACCATTGGAAATGGCATCCTGCTCTCCCTGCGTCACCATGGCATAATAGAATGGTGGCACAGGAAAATAAGTGAATATCCTGGATATTCCAGCTGATCCAATTTTGTTTTTCTCTTACATTTGTTCTCTGGAGTAAACAAAATGCAACATGAAAGTTACTGTTTCTCGTGTCTCTGATAAATGCTATTGAGCTGTCAGAAATAATAGGTTGAAGTATGAGATACATAATAACTATTTACAATTCATCTTCACAAGGCAAAATTCTACTCTTGCAAAATATTCATCCCTTTCAATTGAAGATTTGTGAGAATATGGTAAATAAAATAGCCCACACCTCTCTGCTCGCATGGAAAGGGTGGGAAATTTCACTTTGACTTCAGTGCCGGTGAAGGCAAAGCACAGCCTCAAGCAGGGGAAGTTCAGGTTGGACATCAGGAAATAATTCTTCGTGGAAAGGGTGGTCAGGAATTGGAGGGGGCTGCAGAGGGAGGTGGTGCAGTCCCCATCCCTGGAGGTGTCCGAGGAATGCCTGGGCGTGGCACTCAGTGCTGGGGGCTGGGGACGAGATGAGGGTCAGTCACAGGTTGGTCTTGATGGTCTTGGAGGGCTTTTCCAGCCTCGGTGACTCCGGGATTCCCTGATCCCGTGTTCCCCACCGTAAAGAAACGGTGCCAGGAGCTCTCTGCTGCTCCACAGGCTGATATTCTGGAGCTGACGTCTCCCAGCAATGCAGCACTTCAAAGTCATTTGCTCTTTGTAGCAGTTCAACATCAGAAAAGCCCTTTGGAGATTCCAGCAGAGTGTCAGGAGAAGGTTTAAGGACAGTGACATATTCTGCTTGTCAAGGCCTCACCCCTGGGCGTACCTACAGAGGGCCTTGACTTGCAAACTTGAACCCTCCAGCTGCAGCTTACACTCCAATGCAAAAACGCTGGGGAAAAACCAGGTTTTTGAGGGTAATTTTTGTCAGCTGGCAGTGATACAGCAATTTTTTTATTTTTTTTTTTAATTAAAGAAGAAAAGGAAGGCCCTAGAGGTGGCGATGGGGTGGTGGCTCAGGCAGGCCCCACCGAACCCACCCAGAGCTTTGTCCCTGACAGCGGCCGCGGGCGCTCACCTGAGGAGAAGTGAGAAAAGCAAGCATGATACTTCCTCCCGAGAATCTCTCACTTTCTGCGCGTTTTCCATTCAGGGAACTTTCCGAGCCAGCTGTGGTCTGTGTTTGGTCCGTGGCATCCAACTTCTGTCTGTCCCGGGCCGCCCCACTGCCCCGAGCCCCAGCTCACGTCCTGCACCAGCGCTGGTCCCGTGCGTTTGGTTCTTCTGGGCCAGCAGTTCCAGGGGTCAGCTGGCCCTGGCCAAACCCACCTACTTTGTCCCTTACAAACCTGTGCCCCATGCTTCTCTAAATAAATCACAGAGGCTCCCTTGTTTAGCTGGTACGAGAGCAGTTTGTTTTTTCCACATGGTTTGAGGGCTTTGTTTGTGTTTCAAAGTCTCAGTGTTTCTGCCTTTTTTGTGTGTACAGTTGAAGACTGAAGGTTTGCCTACACAAGAGAATTGTTCTGATGCACTCAAAAGAGTGTGAATTCCTTTTTGGAAGAGATATTCAAAATTCTTCCAGAGTGATTGCTGGTGGGAAGGACAAAATCAGCAAAACAACAACAACAGCAAGTACGCCAGCTGAGGCAGAAATTTCTGTTTGTACGGTCTGCAAAGCGACGAAATCCAGGAAACATCCCAAAGGACCCCCATCACTTCTCAGTGTGTAACAGCATCAGGCTCTGATTCAGCTCTGTAACCAGGAGATATTTTACCATGCTCCTCATACTCCTGAGATATGAGAAAAAAAAAAGCAATGGGTTGGCACTCAGTATTCTGATGAGAACACTAAAATAAAAAACCCTGGTTTACACCCAATGTTCTGTATATGATCAGCCATTCATTTCCAATTCTGTGGAGAGCTGCTGTGAGGATAATGCACAAGCTATCTGCATGAGGAATGAGTTTTGCACGGCTTTCAAGGAAACTCAAGTTGAAACAATGGCATCATTTGTCTGTCACAATGGGAAGGAGGATTTTCCTGGTTAGGACATATTGGTGGACTGCAATTTCATCCCTGGGAAATTATTAATTATTATAATATACCATTTTTCTTTTCCCTAGGATTTTTTCAGAAATACTCTTTCTGTGGCACTTCAACTCTCATAGGACTTTTTTTTCCCTGTACTTAGTGTTCTTTTTGACTGTGATTTAATGCGTGAATTCAAACTTTCCCATTAGCACTGGCCTGTGTAAACAAGCTGTCTGTCACATGGAATAATTTAATAATAAAACCTGTCTGGTGACCCAGGGCTTCCCAGCCTGAACTCCAAGGAACATTGAGGGGAAAAGAGCAGAGAGGAGGATCAGTGACAAGGATAAAGTTGTGGAGACTCTAAACACAGATGCTAAAAGACACAGAAAGATGCAGAAAGCGATGCTGAGAGGAAGGGACAAATTATTTCCATCTCCTCAACACTGGGATAAAAGACAGACAACTTCCTACATAAATGTGTCTATTTACATTACCACAGCCTACCTTTTTCCTTTTTTTTTGGAAACATTAAAGGTATATTGTTGCCAAAGAGGGGGAAGAACAATAAACAGGCTTTTTTTTTCGTGAAAGAATTTGTAGTAGGATCTGGAAAACCACATGACTGATCACAACATGACAAACTTAAGAATGGGAGCTTCAACATTAAACTTGACGGGTGATTTCAGACAAAGAGAGAAACAAAGTTTATATTGCATGGGAAAAAGAAATCAGGAAAACCTGGCTCCTTGGTTTGTACTGTGAAGTCCGAGAATTAGTGGAAATTGGTAACTGGTTGTGACCTAATTATGGCAAGTAATTATCTCACAACAGTTGCCGGTAGAGATGTCTCATGAGCTGGCTCTGTGGAAATTCCTTTGGAAGATGAGATTGCGTGAAGCAGAATAATCTTTAGGCAGCAGTGTTGCAATGATCAGCTCATCCTTCCTAAAAGGGCTTTGGAAAATAGGTTCTTGTCCTGCTGACTCTCTAGAGAGGGAAGCGGTCGTGATTTGCTTTGAAATGTGGGAGGAATTGGCTTGTGAACTTCCTTATAGGCCTCCAGCAGGAAGTGATTCCTGTTTGTTGAGTATTTTTCAGAAGCAGGAAATAATAAAACAGTCACAGTTGCCAAAGCATTTGATGGAGGTGTTCTCCTTGGCTGTCTTTGAATGGAGGACAGAGCCTGCATACACGTTTCCTTTTTTATTGCTTTTTGATTAAAAAGCGATGCGGACGGTAGCTTGCTGCTCCAGCAGATGGGTAAAAGCAAAGACATTCCATCAGAAACCTCTTTCAAAATGAACCCAGATGCACCTACAGACCTAGGGTGGTATCGATGAAAGTATAGAAAGGACTTCAGAAGTCGTGCTTGTTACAGCAATAACCAAATTCTTTAGAGAATAAAACCTCATAAATCATCCAATGGGAACTTCTGTCAGGGGCAGTCTCTAGGATATTATCCAAATAGTCATACAGGAGTAAATTTGCTGTGAGAAGACCCCGTAAATGGCACTTTGGAGTCAGGGGTTCTGAAGCTGCTGGCCAGGAGATTGGAAAAGCTGGTGCTCTGATTTAATGACCATGTATACGCCTGAGCACAAACAGTGAAAATGCTGACTCCTCGTCCAGATGGCCTGAACCAGAAGCAAACTGCAAACACTCCCCTGGGCAGACGAGCAAGCCATAGGCTGCTGGGGGAATGTGCTCACTCAGGAAGAGGTGGCAGACGTCTTTCCTCCAGTGATTTGCAGAGGAGAGATGAGTTCCTGCATCACCCACAGGACCTGAGTGCAGAGTAGGAAAATTGAGTGTCCAGGCAACCTCCCAGCAAGAGGAGCTGGTGTCACAACATCCCAAAGGTGTCTGGGACTGGAACCATCCCTCTGTAGTATTGCTGCAAGAGTGGCCTGGCCATGGTAACAGAGCCTGATATTGAAGGTAAATATAATAAAAGCACTGTGTAAGTGCTGTGTACCCAAACTGCAGCAGTAAAACGAGTCGTATGGTAAATAAAATACAGTAAGGCAAGGTTGTGTTATAAGGGTTTACCTGGTTGTCTGGGCACACATAATAGAGCTTTTCTTTGCCTAGTGTGTCTGGTCACGGTGTACAAATAATTGCTAGGTTTGAGATGAAATAGTTGCTTTACAGAGAGGGAGAGTAAAGCAATCCTGATGCGATCCTGTAGTGCCGTGACTGGTGCCATTTGGCTCTTCCCTGGGGCCTGACACGAGCCTGGGGCACTCGCCAATGTTTCACTGAATGAATCTGGTCCAGAGTCACTGGCAGGAAAGAAGCTGGAATCCAAAATGATTCAGCAGGTCTGCGAGATTTTAAGGAACAACGAAATACGCAGATTGTCCCAAGCCCGATGTAATCCGAGTTCTGTCCGGTTCAGATTCCCCAGTTTTGGTGGCTGTGTTTGTGATACAGCACAACAGGAACACGTTTCATGTTTCTTGATAGAACCCTTAACGAGAGTACAGAATGTTTCTTGGTGCTCCCCATGCTTTGGCATAAATCGATTAAGGCAAGAAAAATCTATTCCCTCTGGAGAGGAAGAAGAGATTTGAAACATGTGCAGAATAGGTGGAGACCAAATTAAAAATCTTTATATTTCATTGAATTTCAGATCAAATTTGGAAGTAGTTGCTCACAAAATAAAATCCGTGAAGCAAGGGCATATGGCAACAGTTTCTAGGGCATCTGGTGTGATTGTCTAAGTTTGGAGAGAAGCGGGGCCATCCCTGTCATCGGATATTTGGTGAAATGCCACGGACATTCCAGTTCTGCCAGGCTGCACCCAGAAACTGGGGCTTTTAAATTAAGATTAAGATAGCACGTAGCAAGTTATTTCTGTTCTGTGCTAAATGTCCATGTGCACTTTTCCCATCAGCGAATAAGACTTAATTTGAGTTAATTAGCTGGCTTTCATTCTTGTGAAATAAAACATCTTACACATGCTTACACAGACAGACGAGTGCGTAGATTTATCGGGGCAGAACTTTTAATATGCATTTATTTCCCATATGTGTAAATGTGTAACCACGGGAATAACATTTATTAAAAACAGTATGATTAATGCTTGGTTTCTTTACTCAATGTATATATTGTGCTTTTACGTTAGCATAGTCACAATTTATGTAGTGTTTTTCTGAGTGTATTAATATGAAAGGATGCCATGGGCAGATGTTTCTGTATCCAGGGACTTGGGAACATTTTGTGTGTAATATGAGTAAATGAAGATGAACAGGTCTATTATTTTATGGAATACTTGATGACATTGGTGGCATAAAACCGAGGTAAAAGTCTGTTGTGTATGTGCTGGATGCCCTAATTAGTGAAAGAGACTTGCTGAATATTTCCTACATGTTTTGTTGAGGATATTTGTATTGAAATAAGAAATACTGAAGGATATTTACATTGATACTTAAAGATACATGGCACAGTGCAGTGGGGCAGGACATCCTGTGGGTCCTGTGTGATGCACGGTGCGGCCCCCGACAGCGTTCACATGTCTGTGGCTGGCTCTGCGAGTGGCAGGAAGGGGAAAGGTGTGCGGAGGAGAGCACATGGCTGCACTTTGTTTGTTGTGGTGCAGGAATAACGATTCTCGGGGTAGCTGCAGGAAGCGCGTGTGGCAGAGGCGGCCGAGAGCAGCGGGGTGCAGGTTCCCCGAGCTCCGTGTGTGACACGGTGGCGGCTGTGCCTTGGGCACGGTGTGGCAGCGGGGCTCATCCAGGCGAAGGGAGGCAGGGATGGAAGCAGGGATGGAGGTCACCGTGTGGAAGGCGTGGGTTTCCGTGGCTGACACCGGGGAAACGCTGTCTGTGTGTGATCTGCCCGGGGTGTGAAGGGAGGCAGCTGCCGCGGGTGGGGGACAGAGAGAGAAGGGGCCGCTGTGTCTGCGTGGAGGGAGCTGGAGGGCTGCGAGGAGCCGGTCTGTGCGCAGGGGCTGTGAGGGGAACCTCTGCGTGTGAGAGAGAGAGATAAAGTGAGAGGAGACCTTCTTTGTGCGTGTGTGTGCGAGGGGACCTCGTGTCTGTGTGTGATGAGGGAACCTCTGCGTGTGAGCCTGTGGGGGAGAGAGAGAGAGAGTGAGAGGGGAGATTCTGTGTGCGTGCGTGTTTTAAGGGAACCTCTGAGCGTGTGCGTGTGAGAGAGAGTGAGGGGAGCTTTTGTGTGTGCGTGAGGGAAACCTGTGTAGGTGAATGTGAGAGAGAGAGGAGGGGGGAACCGGTGTGTGCGTGAGTGGAGCCGGTGCGTTTCGGG